>KN476801.1:6986-17670 GCA_000787095.1 Periophthalmodon schlosseri | reverse complement strand
TGTTATACTCTTCTGTCACCTTTAAGTTAAGTTTAATGACCATATGTGGACACCAGGACCTTGTAGAGAAAAAAAATTGTATTGTGGCCTAGACAGCCCAAAATGTGTTGTCCACATATGTGAACGGCAGGTCCTAGGAGAAGAAAAAAAATATATATATATAAAATTATAAAAAATAATGTGTGTGTATCTTTGCCATTAGAAACAGCATCAGCACAACTTCGAGCAGTGTCAGAGTTACCAAAGAAGTCGTCTTTTCATCGAAGAGCTGGCATCAAAGCTCCAACTTCAGAGAGCTATTCTAACTCAAGCAACTCTGATGCAACAGCGGCACCTGACAAGAACTTTGTCTTTACACCGTCAAATGAGGAGTTTAGCTTTAATTTTGTGTAATAACTACAAGACTTTACCGACTTCAGTCGTGTGTATTCAACTCTAGATATGTGGAGAAGTAACAATGGAATCGACAGTCTATAATAAAAGTTTTATAATGTTTAGAAATATAAATGTGTTTTTACCTGCTACATCTAGATATTCACAGGTACCAGTAAAATGTTTCCACAGAATGCACACGCAGAGTAAAAAAATCTTGGGTCACATTTCTAAGTAAGATTCATGGGGGTTTGGTGTCGTAGAGGCTCCAGCAGGAAAAGGCGGGGTCATGAGAGTACGGACACGTTTGAATGCGACACTCAAATAAGTTTGACTTGCACAAGTCTAAAGTACAGAAAAGAACTGCTTGTAAGTATTGAACTTATGACATTTGCTTGGGTAACATTCTGTTTCATTTGTTCTTCATAACTTTTTTATATATCACGTCTTTATTTGGCTTTTTGGGAAGTAACGTTACTTTTGATGATGCAGCTAAGCTAATGGAAGCTACTTAGGAAAACAAGTTTTCTCACGTAACGATAGATCTTTTATGGAAAAATGTTTGGTTGATTGTATATTACATACCTGTTAGCGTGGATCTAGAGTGCAGCTTTTCTTGCTTTCTTCAGCCGTCAGAGTGCGAGGATGTCTGAGCTCAGTGATGAGGCCAGTGAGTCGGAGCAGCTGGGAGCCAGTCTCTCTCTCTGGCTGGGGGAGTCCATGATACGGCCTGAGGAGCTGGATGTCCCGTTGGACCTCCACACTGCTTGCTCAATTGGACAGTACGACGTAGTAGCAGAGTGTATCAAAAAGTGGGTCCAACGCAAATCATTCATTTACGTTATTGTGGTTAAACCATAGACTTGCAGTTTCGTTTACAGTCGCGACACGGTTGCCATAGCAACACGTACAATGGCATCTATCACATCAGGTCAGATAGTGTGCTTTCCGTTCTGTAATAGCTTGGCAAAATAGTAATGTTGTATAAAGTAGCATATGGCTTAATAGGCCATTTGTTTGTGTTAAAGATGATTTAGTCATTGGCTTCTCTTCTATCGTCTTAGGGGTGAAGTGGATTTGGACAGAAAAAATGTTGGAGGGTGGACCCCATTAATGTACGCTGCTTACATTGGCCATGACAACATTGCCAACTTGCTGCTGGAGGCAGGAGTAAATGTGAATGCTACAACAGCCAAAGGACTTAGTCCCCTGATGTTGGCAGCCAGCTGTGGAAATGAAAGCATTGCATACTTTCTGCTTCAGGTACTGAGTGAAAGATTTTAATGAAATACACACTAACTGGCATTTTATTTCATTTTATTTTAAAGCAAGGTGCAGAGTTGGAAATGAAAGACTTTCGTGGCTGGACTGCTTTGTTTCACTGTACAAGTACAGGACACCAACAGATGGTGAAGTTTCTGCTAGATAACAACGCTGATGCCAATGTCAAGTGAGTGTCACCCAGTTCAAAATGTGAGGAGAAACACAAGGGAACAAAGTGGGACCTGAACCTTTATGAGTGAAACCCCAGTAGCTTCATGCATCCATCCATCCTCCCAATAGCAGTCCTTTATAGTTAAAGTTCTCACCCTCCTTTCTCAGGGAGCCAGTTTCTGGGTTCACTCCTTTGATGGAGGCTGCAGCTTCAGGACATGAAATTATAGTTCAGTACTTGTTAGATCATGTGAGTAAGTTATTGTTTACATTCTTAGTTTTTGCAGGTCTGCTTTATAATTAATATTTTCTTCCTTACATTTAGAAAGTTAAAGTTGACCATCGGAATGCAAAAGGAGAAACTGCTCGTGTCCTGGGTATGATTTATGGCTACACCAAGATTGTTAGCCTTATTGATTCACGGTCCAGTAGGATTAAGCCAGGTATATCAAAATGTGACTCAAATACTGTTAAAAAAAAATCTGCCCATCTCTCATTCTGATGTAAACCCCCAGGGCACTTTGAGGACCTAAGTTCATCTGAAGACTCTGATACTGCACCACCAAGACCCAGGCTGGGCAGAACTCGCAGCAAAGGTGTCAGCATCCATGATGGGCCGCAAGCCATCGCCAAATTCAGAGTTGGAACCCATAAACCTTGTGGTATGCAACAAAGCCAAAACTCAGTCACTACTTTAGATTTGGTTTTGACAATAATTTTCTATTACCAGAAAACTCAGCGGCACTGCCAAGCTACATGGAATTTCGTAATATTAGAGAACAAAGTGAGAGCATTTGTTACCGTGACGTGACTTCCCCTATTAATGAGTTGGATGGTCAGAGCAACAGTAGTAGAGGTACAATCTTCATCTTGGAAAAAAATGCGAAGATGTTTGTAAAGTGCATCAACATCACCTTTGTGCCATTTGCAGATGAAAGTCCTTTCTTTGACAATGACATGCCCACCATGAGGAGCAGTAGCAGTAGCAGTGAGGGCCTGCCTCATGTCATAGGCCTGAAGTGGGAAGGCTCTGTCGAGAGTAACGAGGTGGGTACACAACCTGCGGAGTCTTCTCTATTGTGTGACGGCAACCAACAGTGCCCTATTTTCACTCCAGGACTCTGACCAGTGCAAAAAGAGTAGCTCTCGCCGAGTAAATAAAGGCAATCACTCTAAAGGCAAGAGTCGCCATGGAGGAAATAATTCAGCTCAAAGCAGCGGGAACCACTCACAGTGTGGTGCTACCACATCCTACTCTGGGCCCAAGGCAAGGCACTTTTAAACCGGTTCATCTGCCTTTTAAATCTGTTCTTGTCAAATCTTGACAAAAACATTTTATTTGTGCAGGACTTGGCAGAATTTCTGGAGCAAATTGGCTTCTCAAAATATCTTCCATTACTTGAGGAGCAAGACATTGACCTGAGAATATTTCTCACACTTACTGAGAATGATCTAAAAGAAATTGGCATCACGTAAGAAGTGAAATACTTTTTGATAAGTTAAATTTACCTGTGTGTAATTGTGTATAATTCTACAGGAATCTATTTCTAATTGCAGATTATTTGGTCCCAAAAGAAAGATGACCTCAGCGATTGCCAGATGGCATAGTAGTGCACGACCACCCAGTGATGCACTAGAACAAGCCTATGCTGACCAGCTTGAGGCGGAGATGCAGGAAATGGCCATTCAATTACACAAAGTATACTCTCCCTGTATTTTATATAGCAGTACATGATCATCATTTATGTGAACAAATAAACTTTTTTTTATTAGCGTTGTGAGGAAGTAGAGGGCCTACAAAGCCAAGTGTCTCAGGAAAAAGAACTACGCACAGTGATGGAGGGATGCCTAATGGAGGATAAAATGGCTTGGAGAAGGGTGCATGCTGAGCTAGTGGAGAACCACAGACTGGCCCAGGATATGAACGCTACTCTGGCAAAGACCAGAGCCTGCTGCGCTGAGCTGCTTTCTTTTGCTACTGGTGGCAATGAGACCGGTGATACCAAGGCAAAAGATCAAAGTAAGAGAATGACTGATATTTGATTTAAATGTAAACTTTGACAGTGTATTATAAAGAATACTTGTTTTCTAGTAGGGGCATCTGCTGTAGAATTAATAAAAAAGCTAGAATCATATGAAGAAGCACTGGGTACGTACAGAATGTTTTAAGTTGCTTTGTTGAAGTTTTGTCCCAACTGAAGTGTTGCATTTCATTACAGCTGAAAACCTGCAAACTGTCCTTCAGAGCCTACGGCGAATGAGTGCTCCTGAAAAAGTATCTGATAGTTGGGAAAGGCCGTGATGTTTTTAAAGTGTGTTGGGCTGGTTGGTCTTTTTAGTGGACACCAATTAGTGGAAACCAATTAACTGAATTTCTGTTATGTTTGAAAATTAGGGGTTCCCTGTTGGTTTTGACGAAGGGTGAAGTGTACCACCCTAAAAAGCATCTCAACTTGGACAGTCCACACTGCAGGTACAAACCAGGCTCATCCAGGTCAGCCAAAGTGGACAGTGCTGTCCCTAATGACGAGGCTGGCGATAGGGCAACAGCTCCAGAAGAATGACAAGCAAGCAGGAGGGGTAACAGACCCCAGGCTTGTGCTTCCAGATGAAGGTGGCTGTGGATGTACTGAAATCTAAAGCAGAGATACTGGTCTCTGTTTAAAGTACTATACTGTGAAGTGCTCCTAAAATACTGTATAGTTGCACAATGTGAAATGTCACCTCGCATGCATTGTAGATAATCAAATTAGGCCTATTAATTTATACAGGCTGCTAACCTCTTACAATGTAAATGGATTATACCCATTGTGGAAACGTATTCCTTTGAAATTTTATTACAGACAATCAAAATAAATGTGATTTCATAAGAGGGCTAATTTTGGTTAGCTGAAATTAAAAGCTGTATGTAAAAGCATATTTTGTCTGTTGAGTTCAACCCTGATAATGGGTCAAATGTCAACATTTTAGATGGAGGGCAAGATCGTGAATTTTGAGGGTTTTTTGTTGACTGAATTCACAAACTATAAATTTGTAGCTTAAAGCTTCCATTTGTTTGGACTAGCCCTGTTGTATTCTCACACAACACCACTAGATGCTATTTATGTTACATCTGTGTGATAGTATGCCAGCTTTGTCCTGACAGAAGAAGACCAGAAAGCCCAGATGAGCCTGAAAAAAGGCTGAGAGCAGGGCGGGGGCTACAAGTTTCACATATGCCATCTACTGGTAAAAAAACAAATAATCTTACAGATGGTAGTTTTAATACTCATCACACAAGACTGATAGACTCAGGGCTATTGCCAACACAGCTGTGGTTCTGATAGAAGAAGCTGAAATCACCAACAATATTTTATATCTTGAGAAAACAGCTCTTAATTTAATTTATAACATGTTTGCTGGTTCAAAACTGCATTGCTTTGAGGCATTACTTCCCCTAATATAAACATCTACAGATCTTCAAATAGGTTATAAGTATTATGTACAAGCATAAATTAGGATACACTGAAGTCCAGGAGAAGACTGTAGCTCTTCCTTTTCTTGTCCACACAGCTGTATAGAGCTTCATATAAAATCCAGGTTCATGTTGTCTTAAACCCCACCGCAATGGAGCCTTCATCGGCAGTGATGGTTGTAACCATCAGGTGTACTCACACAAGTGTCCACAGCCAGCAGGGCAATGGGCACTGCCTTTGAGCCAGTTCATAATGTGCTCGAGATGTCCACCGTGACTGCAGCCCTGACACCAAACGAATAGACCCTTCACGACATGGTGGCAGACAGCACACACACTGGCACATTGGTGGCATCTAGAAAACAATCATGACTTTAGCTGGCTAAAATGTATTTTTGAACTTTAAGTTAAACATTATCTTTTACCTGTCACAAATCCAGCCCTTGTTGCTCATAGGCCGTTTGCAGTTACTACAGTTGATGTGCAGAGTGGTAGAAGTCTGGTTCAGGCTGGTGATGGCGCTGCATGTACTTAATTTGATGACCTCATTGGACACATTCCACAGCTCAAACCGCTGCAGCAGGTCTATGTAGGACATGTACCAGTGCTCCTGACCAACACAAAGACCATACCACAGGGAGGGTTTAAGAACTTCAGCTTCTACCCGCAGCTTTTCAAGTGCTGTGAAAACTCACCTGTGTTAGTTCATCAATCTCTTTTCTAATTCTTTCTCCCAAAACAATGAGCACTGATACAGCCATCTGCACATCGCCCCGCTCAGCATAAAACGTCAGCATCTCTCTCACAATGGGACAGAAGAAGCTGGCAGTCAGATGTGGGCTGTACAGCGGCTGACAAATGGAGATGAGGGAGAAAGACTCGATCGGGGTCAGACAGGTGACTTCTGCCTCGTTGCCACTGACATGTGGAGAGTCAGCCTTGTCCTGCTGTAGATGCTCTGGAGCTGATGGGTGGTCCATGATCTCATGACGTAGCTGAAAGCCTTCAGGGGGCAGTGTATACTCCTCCTGCTCTGTTGTCACATTAAAAACACAACAGCTGTCAGAAATAATACCATTTTAATAAAATGGTTACACCGACTGATATAAACAGAGCACTGGGTTAGAACCTGCTTGATTGTCATGCTCCATGGAATAGAGGTCATCATCGTCTAACTCGGCATCACCAAACATGTACTCTGCTTGGCCCTCGCTGCCTTCGGTCTCTTCATTCTCTGTTGGGAAATACAATAAGTGCCACTGCTAACCTGTCAAAACTGTAATTTTTTATGATCTTTGGATTCCAGTGCATTCTCACCCTCATTATTACTGATGATATGTAAGTTGGTAGGGTCTAAGTGGATATTGTCCTGTCTATTTTCACCTTTGCTTCGCTCTAATGCCCTCTCTGCAGCCAGATCCTTCATACTGAAACTTAAATTGCACAACATAGATTATTAGTGTATTAGACATATACTGCTGTTTATCATTATCAAAATGCTTCACCTGGTGCAACCAGATGTAATATTTGCTGGGTCTGAGAACATAATTCGCAACATTGTCCAAGTGGTGGAAACCTTTAGGTGGAAACGTAGATATTATGTTATCATATTAACCGAGTACCCAGATATAGTTTTAAATTAAGGACAGGTCAAGGACAAATATAACTGACTGACCTGAGGCCTTTTGAGATCCTGAGCCACTTTTGCATTATGATCACACAGTTCAGCAAATGGTTTTCCACTGAGGAGGTAGAGTTGTGCTGTTTTAACAAACCAGTCCATGCGGTTGCTGTCCAAGTCCGTCTCAAATACACTAAGGGCACTGGACACATGTGCAAATTGTTCTGTCAGGTCTGGCTTCTTGAAAAAGAAGATGGGGTTGCGCCGGTCGCCTCCAGCATAAGGCTTCCTGTTGGAGTCACTGCTGATCAGACTCTCTTTAGCGGCAAAAGCCAGGTCACCAAACAGGCCAAAACAAAGGCCCTCAGGGTTGGCCTTGTCCACAGGGCGGGTGGCATCTTTGAACATGTGCTGGTAAAGTGTACTGTCTTTGGACCCCGAGAGGAGGATATCGGGCTCACGTTGATGACGCCAAACAATACCGGTGGTAACGTCTTTGTGCTCTTCAAAAGTGGCAAAGGGAATGAATGGTCTGCGAATGTCCCACACATAGATGTTGTGATCCACCATCATGGAGCAGGTGGCCAAGTGAAACTTCTTCTCAGGGCGCCACTTGACTCGTGCCACTGAAGCTATAGTTTGGACACAGTAAATCTCTTTGGCTCTGTTGGTTGTCATGTCCCACACCTTCACCATCTTGTCTCTACCTCCAGTTGCTAGCCAACCTCTGAAATACAAACAAGTGGGGGCAAAATATCATTAGGAATAAATACAATCCTAGCAACTGTCATTCAAAACAGTAGTCAGTTTTTTCTGACCTGTCATCAGGATGCCAGTCACAACAGAACACTGGACCAGTGTGGGCAGTGAACATCCTTTCATATCGGTCAGGTCGTCTAATATCCCATAATTGGACATTGCCATTTTCAAAGGACGCCGCAAAGGTAAAATAATCTTTCATACTGAACTGGACATCTCGCACGCTTTCAGACTGACCTAAACCACAGATTGGATACATGTTATTACAGGCACTAATGTTGTGGCACTACATTTCTTGTTTCAATCTTTACATTTTACCAGAAAAAGTGCTGGCAGATTCCTTCTTGCGCAGGTCAAAGCACTTCATAAAGCCATCCTGTGAGCCGCTCAGCAGCATATACACTTCAGTTGGGTGAAAACAGACTTTGTTTACAGTACGTTTGTGTTCAGTAAACAGTTGGTCCTGCTTGTTGCGGGACGGTTTGCCGAGATTCCAGGTGACCACTGCACCATTGGTGGCTGCGGTCGCCAGCAGATTCTCCTCCATTTGGTGCCACATGACATCGGCACAGCTGAAATTTAAGGAGGGTTTTCGGCCAACTCTGAGATTGAGCTTCTCCACAAACTGCTCCTCCTCAAGGCTGTAGATTTTAAATATGTTACGGCCTGCCACAACCACCTGTGTGGCATCACGGCACACACTGATGGCATTAGCAGGTGCGTCCAAGTGGCAAAACATAGTGATGCCATTGATGCCACTGCTGCTGCTGAGGGCCGTAGTGACCCGTGACATCTTCTCCATTTTCCTTACAAAAGAAACAAAAGACACACAAAATATTTTATGAACTGCTAAACCCTATACTAGATTTAGTGACAAACTAAATGATATTACAAAAATCAGCCAGTAGATGGTAGTCAAAGAGAACCTAATGCCAGACAATATGCATGGTATATACACCTACAGTTTTACTTTGTCACGATTGTAATAATTCCTAAAATGACACAAACATTTTGTAATAAGATAACAGTTACTTGTCATACTGACCTGCTAAATAAGTTCTGGACCAGTCAGTGACTGCAGCAGGGCGTGCATCTCGTCATGTGCAGCCATCAGAGTTGTCTTTCACTCGACACACGGTCATCTCAGCAAACTATGGATCAACCTCATCTGTGTAAAATACAGGTACGTCTGATGCAGACACACACAGACATTATTCAACCTAATTCAACGAGCCTAGAAGATAACATCGCTTCATCACGTGTCACTACACCATAGACTGTATATGCACTACACACTAAATAAACGATTTACATATCGTACCAAATGATTCAAACACATCCATAACGTAAAACTATATTGAAACTGTACCGAAATTTGACGTAATTCAAAGATCTGAACATATCTGAACAGGGATTTGTTATGGCACAAAGTTCTGCTACGGCTGACCGAGCATGCATGCAGTAGTAACACACTGGTACGCTAAGGGTAGTAAGTTAAAACACAATTAAATAATCACTCCGTAATGAAACATACGTTCCGTTACATCTCGAAAGAAGCCATATGGTTGTATCTGTTGTGTTTTTATAGGCAATGTAGAAGAAACGGAGAGCCAACCTTCAGAACTGTTGTTACTTTTTACAGCACCGGAAGTTCACGTAATATCGCGAGAAGGACTGACGAAAACACACTCTACCGCCTTTCATTCAAGATTTTTTGTATTATTTTGGTTGGGTTGTTAGCGTAACGTTAAATCTTTTTATTGGCCGCCTACATTGTATTATTATTTGTGTTTTTAGAGTCTGTAGTTTTGGAAGAGTAGCTAGGTCTGACATGTGTGCCCTATTTACCTGCGAGGATCCTGCCACATGGAGAAAGGTTCATCAGAAATACTGGGATGTAGTGCAATCCAGGATGACAGGCAAGACGGGCAAGACAGCCCCAAAGCTGCTGACCCTGGACAAATGGTAATGTTTTGGAAGAAGTAGCTGACTTGACTTTGTATACTTTGCAGATTGATGGGTGTAGATTTTGTGAGGGATTACACAGACTTTTTTGTGAAAAGTTTTATTATGTTTTTCTTCTTTCTGCTGTTAGGTACCAAGAAGAGCTGCCTGCTTCCATTTCAAATCGGTCTGAAAGACATGTCACTCACGTGGAGTTGGTGAAACTAATTGAGTGGAAACTTACTGTAAGTTTGTTTTGACACAACTCTTTAGTAAAGCTGCCTCTATTCATACCCTACATTCTATCTCAGAGAGGCAAGTTCAGGCCTCGGCTGCAGCAACTGGTGGAATCCAACAGTGCAGACACAGTGGAGAAATGTTCGAGAAAGGCCTTCAGCCTCCTGCCAGATGTTCAGGCAGCCATCACTGAGCTCAGTGCTCTGAAAGGTGTCGGCCCTGCCACAGCGTCAGGTCCGCAGCCCTCTGCTCTGTAATGTGCATATGCTTTAAACACCCCAAAGAGCACTCCTCGGGTATTGTCTTAGAATATAGTCTGCTTTTGTGCCATCTGACTCTTGGATTGTTGCAGCCGTGTTGGCAGCTGGAGCCCCAGAGCAGGCGGCCTTCATGTCAGATGAGGCCATGGAGAGCATCCCGGGAATAATGCCTATCCAGTACACTACCAAACACTATATCCTCTACTTGACGAAGATGCTTGAGCAAACTGAAAAACTGAACAGATGTAGGCAAAGAGAGTTCACTGCACTTTCTTTTATCACTATGGTCATTTATGAGCGTGTAATTTTCTCTCTGCCCTCAGTGGACCACCTGCAGGACTGGACTCCTCAGAGGCTGGAGCAGTGTCTGTGGGCCTTTAGCATCACCACAAAGCAGCAGCTCCCACTTCTACAGAACATCTTTGTAAGCAACAAAAGAACCCCTGAATGTGAGGAGAAACCACAAAAGAAGCTGAAAGTAAAATAAAATCATGTACGTTACAATATTTTGTTCAAAATAAATATTTTAAGAAGAACATCGGTTCACACAAAAGCAGTGGGATGTTGCCACAGTATTCTTTATTTATATTGTTTTAAATTAAA
>JACM01018414.1:0-22652 GCA_000787095.1 Periophthalmodon schlosseri | reverse complement strand
GCCATAGTCAAGAAGCCTTAACTGAAATATAATAATACAAAATGAATGTAGCCATAACTGTCCTGAGGCTGAATGACAACTCATCTCATGTTTGTAGTTGTTTTCCTTCTCATTTACCCTCTCAAAGTTGTATTTCGAGTGATTTCTGCACTGCTCTGTACTTCCAATTTATTTTCTAATCAGTGATACACGTAGGATTCAACAGCATCGCGTAGCCATTTCGGTACAAATGAAAAAAAAATCTGCTACTCGTTAGCGTGATGTGCAGCTATCCATGGGAGGTGCCGAAAGCTACACGGTTCTTTGTTGCGATGCAGTTTTCTAACGCAGAAGTCAGCTGACTTGTTTCTTTTATTAAATCATTTTAGATGAATATTGCTTTGTGGCTTATTTTCTCAGATATGCTAGCAAATGAGAAATGTTCCCAAAATCACCTCAGGCCATTAAGCTCTGTGTAGTTTAGTCCAGCTTCATAGTTTAAATGTTTTTTAATACAATTCAGAGTACAGAATTCTGGAGCTGACCGCTGTCTGTTTGTGAGTTGCAGGAACAGAGACACCACGCTGCCGCTGACCAGGCGTCTCTCCGGGGACAGCGACTCGTCCACGGCGTCCTCAAAAGGGGGAGGGGCGCCGTACACGCGGCGCTCAGGTGAGGAGGTTATCCTGATGGTCAACCGCAAAGAGGGCAGGCACATCATCGAAAGACCTGGAGCAACCAACCCAGCCAGAACCACACGCCCCTCCCCCCGTGCCCGAAGCCAGTCTAGGGAACCCAGCCTCAAACCCAGCCCCCCCACCACTACGGAGGAGCGGCCAGAGAGAGGCCGCTCCCTTGGCACAGATGGGCCCCGCAGGTTCCATGTCCCTCGCTCACACAGCCAGGGAAAACTCATCAGTCGCACCCGCGTCAGTGATGCCAGTCCTGGGCCGGCATCTCGCTTCAGGGACCCCCAAAGAGAGGATCTGAGGCCTAAGGGGACACCCTCCTCCCCCAGAACCGCCAAGAGGCAACCGCCGGGGGTCACCAATTCACCAGTGAAGGGTGCATCCAACAGCAGCTGTCCCAGTAAGAAGATCAGCACACCCAGACCGCCAGCCCCTCGCTCCCCCTCCCTTGGGAGAGGACGTCTCCCCCCAGTGTCAGGGGGCCGGCGCTCACCTCACTCCTCCCCCCACCACAACCACCAGTGTCAGGGGGCCGGCGCTCTCCTCACTCCTCCCCCCACCACAACCACGTGGCCCGCCCGCTCCGGCAGTCAAACGGCCGAGGAGGACTGTATCGGAACGGCTCTGCGGAGGAGCCGAGGGGGCTGGCCTTCCACATGCTGCCCCCTCTGGACCCCCAGAGGGAGCAGGACTTGTACCGCAGTCTGGAAGCAGAGTTCTTGGAAAATACTCGGCAGGTGATGTCTGGAGTGGGAGGCGGGGCTAGAACCCATCTGGCACCTGCCTCTGATGTCACAGACTCCGCCTACTCCTCCTCTAACTCCTCCTCTTCCTCGTTGAATGTGGGCACTAAGGCTGGATCTCTTCCAGACCTAAAGGAGTCAAGGAGGACACACAGACCCCTCCCTGTGGATGACCCTTTGACTTTACTGTCAGGACAGAGCTCAGGAGCGGGCATAGGGCTGGGGCAGGCAGAGCCCGAGCACTGGGTGGGCCGGGGGCTCAGGAGGCTTCCTGCCATCTCCAGCTCCTCTGCAGACACCTCCAATCATGTCCAGGACGCCGCACCTGTCCAGGACGCCGCACCTGTCCAGGACCCAGCACCTGTTCAGGACCCAGCACCTGCCCAAGCCATGAGGAGCCTGAACAGGGCCCCATGTAGGACCCTAAATGGGGGCCGTGCGACTGCAGGACGGTCAGGGGGAGATGTCCCGTGTGCAAATCAGCATTCAGACTTTCCTCATGAGGAGAATGGCAGTGAGGACCTCCCACCCCCTGAGGTCTGCCAGTCCCCTCGCTCCCTCCCCCTTTCAGAGGAGTACCCCGACTCTTCCAGTGAGAGCTCCTCCATGTGCTTCAGTCTGAGTGAGTCCTCCCCTCCACCCTCTCACTCAGGCCTGGTCAATGGAGAGACAGAGTCCAGTAGGAAGGACCTCCACAAGCACAAGCTGAAGGCCCGAGTAAGGCCTCGTACTGACCCTCGGCCTGCCCACAGCCCCTCCAGGATCCCCACCCCAGTCAAGTACAGATCCCCCTGTCACACACCGGTCTCCTTCAGATCCCCCTGTCAGACGCCTCCTCTGTCCCCCCAGGGCCCTGCAGGACGGGCTGCCTCCTGTAAGGGCCTGCACCAGGCCTTCCCTGGACAGTCGGGGAGTCTAGACACTGAAGCTTGGATGTAGAACGATTGTGGTATTTTTTATGGGTTGAATACTGACTACTATTGTGTCCATGCTGATGCATTTTTATTTCAAAAGATTTTGCACAGGTCCATCATGAAAAGAACAACAACTTTATTTAATATTTTTAATCTGAGGATTTCTCAGAATGCCATGTTTTCAATTTAAGTAGATTTCAGTAGTGCTTTTTGCTCTCAGTACAGTTCGGTGGTGGATGAGAATTGTATTTGACATGAGAGGACAGCTTGGTTTCTTGGGTCAGTTCTGTAGTTTACAAGCCATAGTTGGCATAGCTGTTATTGCCTAAGCAATAAAGAGGAACATACATATTTTGCTAGCACTAGTTACCGTGGTATCCTAGTGATCTAAATGTTTCTCTTTATTATTCTATAGCATCTTTACAGTTTAACAGAAGCTGGCCCTCAGTTTAAACACTGCAAAGGTGTCTGTGCTCATCCTGGGACATTATAATACCTTTACTTAAGTCCATTTGGAGCAAACTACCATAGAACTATATTAAATGTACTTATTAAAATCATATGAAGGTGTATTTCTGCCACTTTTATTTGATAATGTCAACACTATAACTTCCATAGATGCAGCTGTGATGTAATGGTCAGGCTTGAAATCTAAATGCATGAGTGTGGACATGGTTTTGTAAAAAGACTTAAAATGGGGCGATATATACTGTTTTTACTGCATGTCAGTTGTTTTTAACCTAAGTTTTACACCCGCTGAACTGCAGGGGGCGACATGTTGCTTTTTTTGCACTCAAGCCAAATTATTTATTACCAAAGGAACTTTTTACTTTGAGATTATCTTGTGCATGGACTTTGCTTTTGCCTGTCACCCTGTTAGCACCCGAAACAGACTGGCTCCCTCTGCTGGTGAATCTCCACATTTCAACCAAATTCAAATACTGGTCAAAATGTATCCACTACTCTCTACCCTCTACAGTACAGTATTCTAGTGTTGTAATTATAGCATTAGATTTAAATGGACTACCTTCCACATACTCTGCTGTCTGTGTACTGTCTGCTGGTGTTGGCTTCATATCACAGCGAACCTAGTTTTTATCATTTTATTTAAATGAGATTATCAATTTGACTTATGCCATTGTAATGGAAGCAATTTTTGACCCAATTTTGACCCATAAGAAGCATTAAAGAAGACCTATTGTGCTTGTGTCTGCTATATAGTTATTATCTATGACACCCGTGGATCATTATGTTATAATTTGTACATTTTAAATTGGAATATTCATCTAAAACAACTTAATAAAAGAAACAAGTCAGCTGACTTTCGCAGTATAAAACTGCATTGCCCAATGGGAGCTGACGTTGCCGTAAACATCTTCACAACAAAGCCATGCAGCTATCAGCACCTCACATCATGCTAGCGAGCCCGCAGATTATTATTATTTTTTTTTTTCATTTGTACCAAAGCAACTTCAGGAGTGTAAATGGTGAGGGGACACAACGATCACATGGTTAAAGTCAATTTGGCAGAATAGGTCTGCTTTAACTAACTGGAATATTATTTGAGGAACTGTATTGCTGCCTGAGATTTTAAAATTGAAAAAATAAAAAATAAAAACTTAACGAAACAATCATTTTCTTAAAAATAATGATATAAATACAATCAAGATTTAGTTTTTATAAGATATTTTATAAGATTTTAAATATTGTAATGCATTTCTCTTCTACTTTGCAGCAGTACATTTTCTTACAATCTGACTTATTTCAATAGGTCGCGTTCACGTTCTAGAATTTAATTATGTCATAATTTCAGACGGAGGGCCTATGGGATTAAGTAATGATGTCACTCCCGGGTCCAACTGACAACTTCACAGTTGATTTCTGGCTTTATTTTTTATCAAACAAGAGACTATTATCTTTCAAAAATATATATTTAATCTCAAATTTATATTAAATATAAATAATGTAGTAATAATCAAGCGTAAAAAAGAATATCTTACTAACTGCTGTTCACTGTTAACGTTACCTTAACCTAGCATTTTACTACAACCTTTACACTTTCTGTCACTTTTATTTTAAAAAAAGAGGAAATAGAGGAAATTGTAACATTGTTTTCAATGAGCTGAGGGACCCAGAAGTGACATCACACTTAACAATTGTATATAGCTCCATGGGAGGTTCACTGTTTTTTACAAGATGTATCAAAACTTATGATATACAAATGTTCAACATTTCACATTGTTTGGGATTGGCTCCACAAACTTGTCACATTTCACTCTTGTTTATTTATACTGTCAGAAGAGACGTTGAAATTTGTGCCAGTTTTTGTTTCATGTGGATAGGCCCAGTAATTACAGAGACATTAACCATAAACCAGGTCAACACATCTGCAATCTCACAGTTAAACAGCAAATTCCACCATGAATTCTGACCTGTCCCCATCTCAGTTTAAACTATAGGGATTCTACAATGTTGTGATGGTACGTGAACGCAACTTATTGATTACACAAAGTTATCATTTCTTTGGATAAATTGCTTCCAAGTGGTGACAAAATACACCACCAATGTTTTTTCTTAGTTTTTTTTAATTATTATTATTTTGAATGCAGTATCTGATATGGAACAGTAGTAAAATACTTTGTCATCTAAACACATGTAAAGCAGGCATCGGCCAGTACAAACAATTCCGAGGTTTGAACCTGTCCCTGAACACACCATGTAAAGCATCTATGCGTGTGTGGTTCTGTGCTGTCGTTGCTATGCAACATCAGCGTCGCAAAATGCCTTGACTTTCCCTTTGCCTTAAAACTGACCATGCATTTCATTTTGAATGTTCCACAATTCACAATTTCAGTATTGTTTATTTGGCAACACAAAAAGAGCAGAAAATATCTGATTATTCATTATTGGCGGTTGTCAGATGCTAGAATGTGAGATCATACTCTCAGATGGGGAGTAAGAGCCAGATTTCACAATTTATATTTTGCAGCTGATGCCATCAACATTCCCTGGGGAGGGCGGTGAAGTTAACTGGGGGCACTGCTCTTTCTGAAGCTCTGTTATTCAAGTTAGACGTTGCAATCTTACCATATAGAACAGACTTAGTTGGAACTAGAACAGAGCTGATTTGTGCTGTTAAACAAGTCCCTCTAAAATAACATTACAGTGACAACCTAGCTAGCATTAGCCAACAGTTTTTCAGTTAGTCACTCACTTTTTTCTTGAAAATCAAAATCAAAACAGGACCACGAATGTGTGGTTTAAATCCATTTTGTATTTTTTTCATGAGTTCTAAAAACATGTCAGGCTGTCTTTGCTAATGTGTGCATTGTCTCACCATGGTAACTGCCGAACATTCTGTCATAGACACACATGCAGAACCTACCCAGTGTGATGTCACTGCAAAGTATCAATTGAATACATTGTTTTTTGCCATGAAATATCCAAAAGGTAAATTCATGTTGAACGTGATCATTTCTATGAATGACCAGAGTAGACACAAGAACTTGCTGTATCACAACACGAATCTGCATTTGAACAATATTAATTTTAGCTGCCCCAATCTGTATTCAATTTTATTGGTCTATAGAATGTTGTGATGTCATCTGAAACCCAGCAATAGGAGTTTATGACAAGGCACATTGTATGGCCACATCTAGTGGTCAAAAAGAGTATCGTTTGAAGAAAAGCTGAGGCACAGCACAATGGTTTGTGTTGGATTATGGCTAAAAGTAGAGTAGTGGTAGCCTATGTGAAACAGTGAATAAAGATAAGCAGTGAGGAGGCCTGATAATATGTGAGACTGGGGGTACCTGTCAGAAGTACCTAGCTGGAGGATTAACTAACTGCATGTTTTGTTGATGGGGGATACTAGAGAAAGACTACCCAGAAACGAGGAGAATGCGCAAATTCCACATAAATGCACAGTCCAGGAAGCAAACCAGTGACCTTTGTGTTTTGTGGCGAGATTGCTAACCATCTCCAGCATCCTATGCCATATCCTAGTTGAGCTGGTTGCAAAATGACAACAATTTGATATAATAAATACAGTTATTTGCAGAACCATCAATGCTCTAAGCAGGGCTGGCGCAGGCTCGCTCACGATTCAATACAATACATGGCTCACGATATGATACAATTTAGTGACACATGCGAATTAATTTAGCTATTGAATATACTCTCTGATATTGCTATAAACCAACTACATTTTGATGCACTGAGGACAAACTGGGGATGGCACATGGGCACACACAGACTGGAGCAGTGAAAAAATAATGGTGCCAAATATCAGCTCAATTTTCAATATCGGCCCAACACCGATATCTGGGGAAGATAATGCCAATAAACGATATACCGTCCCTAATACATTGTGCATTCTGTTCAGTAGTGGAAAGTTGTGGGTTGGATTCCTGGACCAGATGATCAGAGCTCTCCCTCTTCGTGAGTTTAAAATGCACATATAATTTAATGTTGAATCTATTATACAAGATTTAGTCCATGTTAATGCCTTATTTTGTACCAGCCAAGTATACCCCAGTCTCACAAGTCAATGTAAATGATTTATCAGAGGGTTATGGGAACTGTTTGCTTGTAATTTCGGAACTTAAAAATTGTTTAAAGTTGACATATTATGCGAGACTGGCTTTTAACCACCAAAAACAGTTAAGAAGTTCATTCTGATGTCATTCACAAAAGCGTATTTATTCATTTATATTTATTCATTTTACCAACTAATATGTTCTCCTCCATGTTTTTAAAATTCAATTCAAAATTAAGATTCAACTTTAAATCATCAATCTGTTAGCATCATGTCGCCAAATTTGGTTAGTTCTTTTTTCATTCTTACACAGGTCGAAGACACTAACTAAACCATTCTACTTGCATCAAGTCACTTTTATTTCCATCGGTAACTGCTATTTTAAAGGTGTCGTACCAGATTTTTACTGTCTTAAAACCGTGAAAAACAGAACTAGTTAATTTTAAACGATTTGCAGTGGTCCAAAATTATTCCTGACTTACCTTCTGAGTTTATAAGCGCTTTTCACATCTGTCATGGTAATGCTAATAACAACTAGCATGCTAACACCAACATGCACTTCGTGATTCTCGGACAATAAAATGCTTTCTAATAATTAGATGCAGACAGTACACAATTGACTTGTTTTAACCCCACGAGACGCTGTACAATATATCTGTACAGGGGCAAGGCCATTTTTGCTCAGATACATGGGAAAAAATCTGGAGTTATCAATGGAAAAGTGTGGTGTGTAATGTTATTTAAAAAGCCAAACTGAAGCATAATATGTCTCCTTTTGGTAGAGTGTACATATGGAGTGTACATATTATGTTGGAAAAGACTTTGGAGGGTATTTATTTATTTATGGTGAAGTATGGAACAATATTGTAATGTGGTACTGGGCCTGGTGGACTACAGCTGTGATCGTGTGTGCAGTGTCCAAAAATGTGCTTTATTATGAGAAAAAAAGAAATTGAATTGAATTGAAAAATGAAATTGAAATTGTACACATTTTTTTTAAACTAGACTTAGCAGAGTGTAAGAGGAGTGTCATATAAGAATAAAAAGCACAAAATAATTAGGATATTGTGCAATTTCAAAATATGCCATTCTAATAGGATGTAGTTTTATTTTTATTTTATTTGTATTATTTTTATATATTTTTTTTATTTTTTTTATTTGAATTCTGGCATGAGGATAAGGTTGTTAGAGGTTGCTTGTTTTTGTTTTTTGGTTTTTTTTGTTTGTTTTTTTTGGCTTCTTTTGGCTGATACTTTGGCTTCAAGGAACTGTATGTGGCCTGCTCTATTACTGCTTTAAAATGGTACAATCAAAACTGAACCTGGGTTACCTTAACCTGCAGGAAACATACAATTTTTTCTCATTCTCAGTATTTGGACAGGCCTCATGTGAAAGCTCAGAACCTCCAGAATTTCACTCACTGAGCTGCAGAGGCTGCACTAGCACTGACTCATGATTGGCTGCAGGTGCTGGGGTTTAGGTAGTGACCATTCAGATCAGAGATAGGTATTTTAGGTTTAAACCAACTGAATTTTAGCATTGATACTGGCAACCCAAATGAGAGACTCATGTGAGGCTCATTCTGCTTTCTGATTAGATAAAAGTATTGAGAATCAAAACACCAAATTATAAAATAAATAAATGGGGTGTCATGTCCAGTGTTTTTTTCAATTAAGAATACATCAACATTACAATTGTCAGTAAAAGCTGTATTTGATTTGAACATGTTTACCTTGTATCTGGGGACACTGTTCGATCAAGTTTGGGACATTTAAAATCTAAATCTTACATACGGTTCCTTTGAGTTTGAGTTTGAAACCACTGCCAGCCAAAAATACCTTTTAATGGGTCCAAATATTAAGGTGAATTACTCACATCCAAAATTTTAATGGTAGTCTTTTTCTGACACAGGTATATTTATTTATAGGGTTTATGAAATGGAAAAATACAACAACACTAAAGTCTTGTAAATGACTGTTCTAATGTGTTGCACTCTGGTGTTAAGTGGGGGACTATAAGCTTTAGTAACCCAGGCCTGTGGATATGGGGAGGCTGTCATTTTAACATTGCACGCTCAAACACTACAGTATGTGTATGTGGTTATGTCACTTTTCTCAGATGTGACTGTTTTAAAATATGGACCATTTCTTTGATTGCAGAAAATGAATGATTGTGATAATATTGTAGAAATTATTGTTTTCACTAACAACTGTATTTGTTAAAGCAATACATCAGTTCACCATGGTCACCAATGTAATAAATCTCTTTTCTCTTTACCAGCCTGTGTTTCACTTTTTCTGATGAACTTTGTGGGTGATTTGGGACTTTTTGCCATCAATTTTGACTTAATGTGACCTGCTAGCTATGGACTGAAAACTATAGGCTACAGTTCAAAGTGCTGTGTGCTCTGCAGTTCTTCTGGCAATGAGAAGAGAGTTGAACTTGATTGCTAGGTATAAAAAGCACAAAATATTGTCACTTCCAATTTCAAAATGTGTTACACTGCAGTAAACAGAGGTGGGTAGTACTCAATTATATTTACTTAGTTACATATACTAACTTACATTTAGTTTAGTAATTTTTTTTAAGAAATTGTACTTTTCTAGGAGTATACTTTTACTTCTACTTGAGTAAAAATGTAACTGAAGTAACAGCACAATTGATAAACCACAATTTATCTATTTAAAATATCTGTCATTGCAATAATGTTTAGCCCCGTTTCTTTGTTGTTAATTATTTAGGAATGATGCATCACCTTTGCCTACAATATAAAATCAGTGGCCATAAGGACTACAGTACTGCTGTATAATCTGCATTTCTAGCAGCCTATAAACTGGTGACAAACCGCCTGTTGCATTCGCTAATGATTGTGAATGAAACCTGACACCGGGAGAACGCGGAAGTGTGTGCGGGAGGAGGACCGAGCAGAGGCCGCGTACAGTCACACTTCATCCCGCTACCGACGCTGCTGTCACGGTAAGATGCCCCTGCCTCTCCCCGCTCTCCGCTAGCACCGCTCCGATCTCAACCGTACCACCAGCGCTAATTTTGTCGGGTAAGGTTTTAGAGCAGGCCGGTAGATTAAGAGCTTAACTATCCCGGGTAAATCTGCTTTAAGCCCCTACTTAAAGGTCGTGTCTGGGCGGTTAGCTGGAGAAGCGGCTGACACTGACAGGCACCGCAGCGCTTAGCATTTAGCGACTTTTAGCATCATTTAGCAGCGGCTATCACTTAGCATTAGCTTCATTCATCTGACAAACTAGCCCAACAACTAGCGCAAACATGCAGGAATGGGCCAACCAGTTATGCGTGAGTAAACCCAGACGTGGTGGAGTCGTCTGCACCTGATCTAAAAATATGACGCGCTATAGTTTTACAGTTTTGTCGTTTTGGGCTATGCTAACGCTGCTAGCCACCGTTCAGGCTAAGTGCTAACAGATGTATTAACGCTACTTTAGCAACCTCGGAAATGACAGGTTACAGTTTAAATGAGTTTGTATTTGTAAATTATGGAGTTTCTTAATACATTGGCGTTATTGCAGTTATTTCTATTTGTGTTTTACTATTTAAACCTGTTATTTTCTTCTGTATCTGGAGAAATGATAAATGACGGCATTACTATAAGTGTAACTAAACTATCACAGCAGCTGTTGTCATCTAGTGTCATTCAGCCAGTCATGTTTACAACAGCTGGGATCTGATCATAGTATCATCTCACAAACTTTTAAATGGTTACTCAACGCAAACTATGCTCCAGTTTGCTATTGTGTGGTTTATAAGATATGAATCTTCTAATTGATCTGACAGGGTTACGCACAAGTTGACAAGAAGTTTCACAGTAAATTGGCGAATGTAATTTATTTGTAGAAGTGTTATTTTGCTGTTGTCACCTGATCCTAGTATTGTATTTCTGTATTAGTTTAGGACTGGGCGATATATCGGTGCTAATGTTACTATTAGAGATAGCCGATATGCTAAAAAATATGTCTATGAGTCTTTCTGCCTTAAATGTCCAGCACAGGCCATTTTTTTGTTTTGGTTGAAATGCTGCCTAAAGATACATAAAGCTTTATTTGAAAACTTTAGTGTGAAGAGATAACTGCAAAACGTGACTGCACAGTGCTTTATATGTTTGTGGTACAAAGGTTTGTGTTACATATTTTGGGGAAAATGATGTAAATTGGCCCTACATACCAGGCCCTACATATTAGCGCTTATCAGCCGTTGGTTTCTTTGGATGCTGAACAGTCAGTGTTGGCATTGGCCATGGAAAAAAAAAACATATTGTCGATTTCTAATTATTATTATTAATATTGGTGATATCGATAAAATATCCTCTGGCAGATTCTGCTTACTGAAGAACAATGGTGGCTGCATGTTTACACGATCATAAAAAATAACTAATAATATAACTAATAACTAACTAATATTAGAGAAATACAATTTATGTATTTCTTATACTTTATTATTTATTTAGTTTTTTTTTTACTAAAGGAGTAGTTAATTTTAACTTGAACTTTTCTTCAATTTATGGGTCTCGCCATGGATTTTGAAATATTGCTATTGACAAATATCAGGCGCAACAGCAAGTGTCAGTATTGGTGAAAAATCTGAATAGGTCCATCCTTATCAATGACCCTTTTATGTGGACCTAAATTTTTGTGTATGTTCATAAACACGAAATCCACATGGAGTAGAACATTGCTGAGTAAGAGTTCAGGGAGAGACAGAAAGAGAGAGATGTCCAGGAAAAGTCATGAGTTCTTTTGGTTTCCCTGTGCTTGCACTTCTGCTACTTCCTGTTGTTCTGGTCCGTCTCCCCTCTCAGATTGAACGTAATTCTGTTCTGTTGTTTTCACCTCTGTCGCTTGTTGAGTTGAATCCATCTTTCTCTGTTCTGTTCCACAGGAGAACCGCCAGTTTGGATCCAAGATGACAGACTCCAAGTACTTTACCACCACCAAGAAAGGTTGGACTTCCATTCACTTGGACTGCCTTCATGTTGCACACACATCACATCAAAATGAGGACTAAACGTGGAACTTAACCTGGACTAGACTTTGACTTAAACAAAAACTAAAACTTGCGTACTTCTACTGCTTATGTTTATGTGTCAGGCTTGAGAAAATAATTGGTTGATTTACTGAATAATTAGAGTTATTATTATTACCATTAAAAAAAATATAATATTTAAATGTAAAATTTATTGTAATATTCTGAAACCAATTAGTCAAAAGGACATAAATGTAGAATACATCTATACATGCACTAAAAGGCCTTAACAGACTTTACATGAACAATTTCACAATTGTAGAAATTAGGATTGGTTAAACTGCTATAAGTAGTTCACCATCTTGTTTGTGAAATCGGATCTTTAAGAACTAATTTGTATAAGAAAAGTAGATTCAAAATGCCTTGTGTCTTTAAAGTTGCAGGTGTGTCTTCATGGTTCTCAGACTTTGAAATGAGCACCAGTCCTGGAATATGTGGCCGTTTGATGTTGGCCTGTACGATATTGGAAAATGTTACAATATGCGATATGGCTATTAGGAATTGTGATATTGATATTATAGTGATATTTTAATACCGTTTTTGACTCAATAATTTCTGTTATAATAAAACAAACAGATTACATGCTTTAATTTACTAGTGGAACTCAAAATAAAAACTTAATAGAGGCAAAACCAGGACTGCTCCAGGTACTACTTAAAAAGCCTAATGTTTTCTTTAGAGCACATCCATCTTTAGAGCACATCCATCTTGTTTCACCTCCTTTTTCAATACTTAGTCTGTTGATGGTCATTTTTTTAGTCCTGTTTCACTTCTGAACTAGTCTTTGCATTCAAAAGTTATTAGATAAATTCTGAGGTCTGGCCCAATGTAGGTGGGGCTCTAAATTCATTTTGATAACAGTCATTTTATCAGTGCACAGGCATGGATTGTGTAGCAGCCTCCCAAATTCTACTGACAAGTTCCATTTTGTATTGTATTGGTAGAGAACTGTTCAGAGATATTTTCTATTATTGCCCAAACAAACTGCTTAAAGACATCAAACATCTCCTCAGTCTCCTAGCTTTGAAACAACGTCAACATTTAGCCAAGCTCAGATATGCTTGGTTTTCCCATGCCCTCCACGTCTTTAAGGAGATTAAGTTAGTCCGTGTTTGTCGTGCATGCAAATGTAAGACAGACTATTCTATGTTCATGGAAAAGCCAAAGTACTCACTATACTCTAATTTAACAGTCTTTGGCTGCAACATGCTATTGAAATGCTAAATGCTCATATTTATATATAGTGCTTTTCTACCTTCAGTGCACTCAAAGCCCTTTATATCAAGGATCCACTCCCCCATTCTCACACACGTTCACCCTACATTGTACACAGACACTGGGTGTGAGGGGGGTTAAGTGTGTTGCCCAAGAATACAATGACTGTGGGAGCTGGGATCAAACCTTTAGGCTACTGGATCTTACTGCTCTGTGATGTTTATTTACAAACCACCAACCTTTGGATCAGAAGATAAGCACTCTACCAACTGAGATACTGTCGCCCATATTGCACATATGTGAAATATTGTTTCTGGTATTTTTCTTGTGTGTTTAAGATATTTTGACTTGATTATTATTTTAGTTTAAATTTCGCACAAAAATTTCAATGACCGTGGAGTATAATGCAATATAATGCAAATTTCTTACACCACTTACAGATAATGTTACTTGAAATAAGGAAAAAGGATATCAGTCTGGAATACACCAAAAAGTCAGATAATCTAGATTGATAACTAAGTCAGGAGTACTCAAATCTCACATTTCCAAAGTGTGAGTTATGTAATGTGTTGACCAGCCTGTGCTTGTTGGTGCAGGGGAGATCTTTGAGCTGAAGGCCGAGCTCAACAGTGATAAGAAGGAGAAGAAGAAGGAGGCGGTGAAGAAGGTGATCGCCTCCATGACTGTGGGCAAGGATGTCAGGTGAGCCCTGCAGCCCAGAGGTGATGCTATGACACGATCTAAACTGCATGTATAACTGATGGTAATGTTGGGACAAATTATACGATTGAAGGCCACTTTATGCCACCAAGACTATAACTGGGCAGAAACAGTAAACTTTCCTCATCTTTGTTCATTTTTAAAAATAAGTCCTAAAATATTTTTAGAAAAATACAGTTAACCAAAACCCCCGTACAGCTGACGGCTTTTCTTCAATTTGCCTTATGTGTCTGCATATCTAGTGTATATCTTGATGTGATGTTGGTACTTAGTAGTAATAGGAAACGTGTTTTGAAAATAAATTTGATATATTATCTGTGTGGGAGCCATTTATAAGCTAAGGACTGCTTCATGGGTGTCCCATTTAATGTAATTTTGTAATAAACTAAACTAACACTGAAGCAGGATTATCCAAGTAAGGTTTATGAATTAACTTAACAAGCAAGTGGCGGACCTTCCACCACAAAAGTTTAATACTTATGCACCGCTCTAGGTCTCACACAAGACTACAAGAACAAATAAGAAAAGTGTCGCCACTAGTGCAAATAAAAAGTTGATAGAATAATACTTGTGCCTGTCTCAGCTCTGTAGGCATCAGGATTCATGTGACTCTCCCCTCTCTGCAGTGCTCTGTTCCCTGATGTGGTGAACTGCATGCAGACGGACAACCTGGAGCTGAAGAAGCTGGTGTACCTCTACCTCATGAACTACGCCAAGAGCCAGCCCGACATGGCCATCATGGCCGTCAACACCTTTGTAAAGGTCAGCCTATGGCTCATCACATCCTACTTTCACTTTTTACATTCATGCTAACACAAAACTCTGACAATGTGTACAAACCTACTTCAAAGTTTTATGTTTTGAAGATTAACTAGGGATATATGTATTGATTGATATAATCTGTAAATCTAATACAATAAGAATCCCATCCATTTCAGAATGTTTATAGAGGTCTAAAACGCACAAGAGGTTTTAGTTGGAATACAGTGAAGTATCCATTACTTATATAATTTAATCATACAATTATAAACAAGATGGTGTAATCGTTGTAATCATTGGTTCAGAAGTGGTTCAGTGGTTCCCATCCAGAAGCCATTGAAACGTCTTGATTGACAGCAAAAACAGTGTCCAGATGACTACCTTTGAAACCTTCTCTATATTGAATCATACAGTTAACCATTTGTAGTTAACCATCTAACAGTATGTGTGCTGTTTTTGTCAGGACTGCGAGGACCCTAACCCCCTGATTCGTGCCCTAGCTGTGCGTACCATGGGCTGTATCCGAGTGGATAAGATCACTGAGTACCTGTGTGAGCCCCTGAGGAAGTGTCTGAAGGACGAAGACCCCTATGTGAGGAAGACTGCCGCTGTGTGTGTGGCCAAGCTCCACGACATCAACGCTCAGCTGGTGGAGGACCAGGGCTTCCTCGACACGCTCAAGGACCTCATCTCCGACTCCAATCCCATGGTACGCTTTCTCTTTATTGAAACTTTGCAGTGACATCACCTTGGGGGTGTTCTACATGTATCTGTATTGGTGGAATTTTTTCTGCAGTTACCATGGTGACACAATGCACAAATTAGCAAACATAGATAAAAAAAAGTGTGATCATGCGATCAATATGAGCATTCATGGTCCTTTTTTCAACAAAAGGGTGAGAGTGACTAATGGAAAAACTGTTGGCTAATGCTAGGTAGCTTGTAACTAATTTTATGTGTAACAGCACAAATCATCTCAGTTGTTAGTTATAATTATATAGTGAAAGATGTATTCTTTAAGTAAATTGCTAAACATTGTGCTGTATCTGATCATTTGAATGTTTTTATAAGACCAAGTGCAGACGTGATACTTGGTTCTCTGCAGGGACATTACATTCAGCTTCTGTGAATTGAATTTCTAATTGAAACAATGCAATACGCAATTACATTTCAATGAATGCTTAAGCTATATTTTCGCCAGCTATCAAGTACAAGAATGAACCACTAAAGCCAGTTCTAAAAATGCACAGGACCTTTTATATGTAGATTGTCAGTAGAGGGAGTAAAGGGTCACTGTAGAGTTGAGAAATTCCAGTATTACTGAAGTCCCCATAAATAAAACATACCTGATGCTCTCATTTAAAGATACACATGGAACTTTTTGGAGGGTCTGCTGCGACCTCCTCCATATACCATGGAGATGTTATTGCTTTGCTATGTTCTACACCTACAGTATGACATTAAACATTAAACACCAGAAAACCTCCAAAGTGCACCTTTAGAGCAGATGGAGATACAGATGGACTGAAGCTGTTTTTTATCTGGTGTGAAGTAATTAGTTCAACACCACCTGTGCTCATTTTGACTGGCATTAGCTTGTAAATATGCTGTGTTAACTGTCTTGGGCCTGTCGTATGTTATTGTGTGCTTCTCAGGTGGTGGCTAACGCAGTGGCTGCTCTGTCAGAGATTGCAGAGTCTCATCCGAACAGTAACCTGCTGGACCTAAACCCCCAGACCATCAATAAGCTGCTGACTGCCCTCAACGAGTGCACCGAGTGGGGCCAGATCTTCATCCTGGACTGTCTGGCCAACTACACGCCCCGAGACGACCGCGAGTCCCAGAGGTAACTGCCCTATGCCTCTGCTCCCTCTCAGTCATTATCTTTAAATGCAGTATTTTATCTAGTTGAATCTGATGTGTCTTGTACAAGGGGATACCAGACCAGACTCACACCATATTGTACATTACTACTATAAGCACTTTTTAAAGCTACAGTATGTAACTTTTTAGCCAAAAAATAAACCATGGGAGTGCATGAGTGCATCAATGGATCCTTCTAGCAAAAATCTTCCTCACAATAAAATACAAAAAACCCCTAAAAAACAGAATACTCCTCCTTAAATTGTGTTCTGGCCACACATGATCCTCTTGTGTGATGTCCTCCTAAGAACACCATTTTTCAAGCTCTGGATGATAGAGGCCACTTAATAGCTATGACAAAGAGATCGTGGTATTTTAAAATAAAACCATGTTTTATCATGTTGTTTGTGTTCATTGGACTGAAAAACATAAGCTTCATTTCCACTGTCACGGTTTGCTTGGGGCCTTGGTGCGGAACAGTTGGGGAGGAGGCACCCCCAGCCGGGGAGCGTTTCGATTACAAAAGGCCCAGGCTGCTTTTGGCCGTGACATAGGTCTAGCAAGACACACCCAAAGGAATGACGTAGGCCTGCACTGCCACGAGGGACAGGACAGCTATAAAAACACCAGTGCTACAGGAGCATCAACACAGATCAGCAGCAGCACAACAATGAGCTCGCGGGGGTTGGAACTGGATACACATCCACGCAGTCATTGGAGGACCAGAAGAACACCAGTAGCAGTGTGTGTGACATTTCTTGGTTAAACGATCATCAAGATGGCAAAAAACAGATATAAACATAAAATAATAGTTTCTCACCAGACGCTGACTTGATCTTGTGATATACCGCTGTATTTCCAGTGATGGCAACTTTTTGCGAAGCTGATATGCTTCACAAAACAGACCTAGCCAGGTGTTTCCTGTTTATCGAGGCACGCCACTCCGTCACGATAAAAAAAAAAGTATTACATTTGCAGTGTATAATGCATTAAATAAAGTGGTTAAAATGCAGCGTAGAAGTGCAGATAAATTAAATAAATGCAAAAAGCGCCACAAACTACTAAACTACTAAATGTCTTTTTGTGATTCGCTGAGATCAGTCTTATGAGAGTATAATTCAGGTACGATTTAGATTTTATTAAGTTAATATTGGTTATGTTGAGGTGACGTCAGTTGTTTACATAGCAGAGCTAGAGTCGTACCCGGAGCATGGAGATGCAACTTAGCTGGAGTTGCTGCTGGTCCTCCAATCACTGGGCGGGGGTGTAACTAGCACTGCTCCCCGTGAGCTGGTCCCAGGTCCTAAGCGTTCCAGACCCCTTTGGAAGATAGTACCTCCAGCAGCCCGCTTTAGACCCATAAAAGGGGGCGTTCCATAGGGCCCCCTACCGGCCCTATTTCCATAGGAAAAAACATGCGTTCTTACTGTGAGTGGGCTTGCATCTCCACAAACTTGACTCTTATTTGGCCTCCTCCTCCTGCTTGTTTCCATGGAAATGTTGCTCATGGCATAAACTTATTTATTCTCAGTGGAGAATGTTCCGAAGTATAGTTTTAACTTTTATATTTTTATGGAATCATGCAGGTGATGTGCCACCTCCAGAATGTTACATACTGTACCTTTTTAAATACCGGTACATGAGAAGCCAAGCTCTTTGTTTCTTAGATTTAAGGATTTATGAATGTAATTTTATTTATCATTGTGAATAGTGTCAAAATGTCAAATTTTGGATGCAACTGATTTTACAAAATTTGTAAACCTGCTAGGGTTGTATAAATAATAAAAAATCAGATACTAATCGATACTAAAACTGAAACTAGATATTAATTTGAGCAAATATTGATACTAAAAAAATGCATTCATAGGACAGAAATGAAGCTTTCCTGAATATCTTTGGAATGATCTTGAGCTGTATCTTTCACAAGTATAAGACACATAGACTAGTATACGCCCATGGACCACTATGACACATACTTGGTCAACTGAGAGATTACGCAGATATAAGGCCACATGGGAAGAGAAAATAAAGTACTTCCATTTAATTTTGAAATTCACATTCTAATTGTAAAATAGTATTGGGATCGGTATTGAGTTTCGAGTCTATTCCTTAGTATTGAAATAGAGTTTGAAATTTTGGTATTGTGATAACACTAATGTAACACATGTAAAAATTATGCAAATGTCATATAGCAAAAGAAGAAACACCAAATTGAATGAAGTTGGTGAGCTATTACTTGAATATAGTGGTCTATTAGTCTATTAAATTAAGAATTTCAAAATAATGGCTTCAGTGATCTTAACTTTAATGTAAAATTGTGATGTTTCTTATAACATATTATATGTTATTATATAATAATTTGGCAAACAAAACATGTTCACTTACATGGACCTGATGATTTTGTGTATATCAAAAAAAATGAATTGAATACTTGAATTGAATTTCTTTTGTCCTTCAATATTTAGTTTAGTTATGGCCATAACCTCATGCATTATCTGGTATTGAATCTCCTGTTTTCCCCCATAGCATCTGTGAGCGCGTGACTCCCCGGCTCTCCCATGCCAACTCGGCCGTGGTGCTGTCGGCCGTCAAAGTGCTGATGAAGTTCATGGAGATGCTGCCCAAAGACCTGGACTACTACGGGACCCTGCTGAAGAAGCTGGCCCCTCCTCTGGTCACTCTGCTGTCCGCAGAGCCCGAGCTACAGTACGTGGCCCTCAGGAACATCAACCTCATCGTGCAGAGAAGGTGAGCAAACAAGACACCCCACCCCAAAATATTTTCTCTTGTTTACTGGTTTAGTGGGTCACAGTTTAGACCTAGTTTTATTCTGGGTTAGTACTAGTTTAATGCTTGTTCAGACCTGGTTTAGTCCTAGTTTAATTCTGGCTTAGTCCTGGTTCATACCTAGTTGGTATTATTCTACTCTTGTGTCGGTAAAGCCTTTTGTATTTTTTTTTTTTTTTCCCCCACAATATCTAATACAGATCTAGTGTTTGAGTATTTTAGCGATCTCTCTGGGCCTGTTTTTGATGAGGGATCATTGTTATAACATGGTAGAAAGTTCAAAAAGTTGATTTTGAATAATACCCCCTCTTTAAAGTGGTGGCCCTGCTCTACACTACTCCAAACAAGAATATATGGTGAAGCCCCTGGGCATGTAAAACATAATGGAAAGCTGTTATCCAGTTATTTTCAGTCAAATCTCTTTGAACTGGATATGTATCTTATTCTTTTTTAAATAAAAGTTATGTTAACATAAGGGGGGGTTATCAGGTATCGGTTCCTGAGTTCAAGTATCTGCCGATAACAATACTTTGTTAATATCGGTTATCGTCTCGGAACTGAAAAAGATGGATCCCTGCATCCCTAATCTGAGGCCACATGCTATGTTTTGTGAAAATAGTCAATGTACACAAAAAATCCAGCAGATGGTGCAAGAACTCCAGACAGGGAAGAGTTACAATGTTCACGTCACATAAATGCAATTACAGTTTCTACTGTTTCTAGTAATCTCAACTACAGCTGAACAATTTGGAAAAACTAATTGCAATTTTTCTGACAAGCATTACAATTGTGATTTATGTTTAAACAATAGGATTCTGTTCAAAGTTCACATTTTAAACGGATCCAGAAGAACTGACAAAAATACAGAAATATGAAGTGAAAAACGAATACAAGAATCACATTTCAGAACAGATCTAAACTACAGGGTTAGCAGTTTTCATGTAGAATAAGACTGGATTTATATTTATTTGTGAAAGAAATTTTGGTACTTTGCAGCCTAATTGTTACTATTCAAATTGCAATTTCAATTTGATTGCCATTAATCTTGCAGCCCTAATCCCAAGGGCTTTTAAAGCAATGATTCTATCTGAAATGTATGACTTCATTGTTCAAAATGTAATAATTGAACATTTTGTGTGTGTGCTGTTTCAGGCCAGAGATCCTGAAACATGAGATGAAGGTTTTCTTTGTCAAGTACAACGATCCCATATATGTGAAACTGGAGAAGCTGGACATCATGATTCGACTGGCCTCTCAGGCTAACATCGCTCAGGTATCTCAAGATCAACTATATTATCTATTTAGAAATGACTTTGTTTATCCTATAACAAAGAGTGTGTGTTGTTTCTACAGGTGCTGGCAGAGCTGAAGGAGTACGCCACCGAGGTGGACGTGGACTTTGTACGAAAGGCAGTCAGAGCCATCGGCCGCTGTGCCATTAAAGTGGAGGTATGTACTGCAAATGTGCAGGGCTATAGTCCTTTAGTCTACATGTGTCAAACTGTTGTGTTTAAATGTTTTTTTCCTAGTACTTTTCTGTATAAATAGTTGTTTTTTGCACTCACATGCAGTTGTAGTATTTTAAGTATTAAGTTTTTAGTCCATTACAGATAAAGATGGGCCGATAACCAATAGCCGATTTGGCCCGCTGCTGTGGCCGATAAGCGATATTTTCCTATACTAATATTTAACTTTCAGGCCCATGGCACGAGGCCCATGACTGTATGCAGCAGTGAGGTCCGGACCTCAGTATTTTTTTCTAGACTAACTTAAACATAATAAAGTGCTGGGCTCTTTGTTAGTGCAAGTGGATTATTTTTACATGTATGTGACGTGTGAGCGTTTCTAGGCTGTGTGTGTGCGCGTCTGTGGGGATAGAAGGACATACTGCACACAGGCAGCATCAGCGGAAAGAACAGGGAGCAACAGATTGGGCCTTTCATTAAGAGCAGATACTGAGAAATCAGAGTTTAGGAACAGTTAAGAACCCATAAAGTTCTACTCCACACAAGCTTTTAGTCACTTTTTATTTTTTAACAGTGCTTGTTAATCACAGACTAAACAGCAGTGGAAACAATACATGTGTAAACAACAGCGTGAGTTTCTGCGGCAAAATGCAGTGACTTTCTTTCAACATTTCTGTTCTTATAAAAGCAAAATAAAACAGAAACACTAGACTCAAGTCTAAAACTATTCTGACAGTTTTGTTCATGAGTGTCACAGTCCAGTGTGAGACTGCAGCTCACAGACAGGGGGCACTGGAGAGCAGGGGCAGAGCAGGGACAGTAGCAGAGGGCTGGGGTGCCATTAGTTTTTTATTTGAGCAGAGGCATGACAGAAATAAGTTAAGGCCAACTGTGTCATAAGTGTAGGTGTTAATGGCCTTTTATCAATATTGTAAAGCAGGGGTGTCAGACTAATTTTCACTGAGGGCCACATCAGCAAAATGGTTGCCCTCAAAGGGCCAGATGTAACTGTAAGGCAGTATAAATGTGACCTAATGTAAAATTAATGTAACTACTTTTTAACTTGTTAAATAACTATTTCTGTATTTATTACTTATTCAAGTTACAAATATGACATATGCATTTGCATAGATGTAAAAAAAAAAATGTCTGTAACTGCGTATCTCCTGATGAACTGACATTTTAAAAAGTGTGTATCTGGTCGGGGCCACACCTGCTCACAGACCTTCTGCACTGCTTCAAAAACACACCCTCTGAAAAAGACTCAATAAAGCTAGTTTCACTGCAGCCTGGTTTTTGGTTGTGGTTTTTGTGAACGTATTCTGCTATGATCGCAGTTTGCCTTTTAATTCTTTGACAATTTGTTGTTTTTCTTGAAGGCTAACTTTTGCATACTTAGCTCCGTGTTTGGTGGCAAAACGCTGACGTAGATTGTACTCTCTGACCACCAACACCATCTCATAACACAAAAGACATACAGGTTTTTCGCCTTGAAGCACAAACATGTAAAACATTGAAACTGCCTTCAATCTGCATCAATTTTCCTCTTCCTGGATATTTAGCGATGATTATTTGTAAATATTTCTCAATTCCACTTGTTGGGAAAATCTCATAAGTTTATGCTGCTTTAATGTGTAAAACAGCATAGATTTATACCTTTTAATTTACCTTATCACGGGCCACATAAAATGACATGGCGGGCCACATTTGGCCCATGGGCCTTGAGTTTGACACATGTGTTGTAAAGAATTAATGAAAATGCAGGGTATGTTTTTATCATTTTACTACATGTAAGGGCTGGTGAAAATATTTTTGATTAAAAAATACTTCTAGATTACATGAAATAACATAATTTTCTTTAAAAATGTCCTGGGAGTTGACCCTCCCCTCCAGTCTTTATTTAAAGTTATTTATTATTATTATTATTA
>KN476799.1:10929-33431 GCA_000787095.1 Periophthalmodon schlosseri | reverse complement strand
ATGAAAATATATTTTAAAAAATCTGACCTTTATTCATATTTGTCAAGGATGCTAAATGGAAGGGCATTTGTGTTTATATACCCATATGCCCAGTTCTATTGTACTTTATATGTTCTATTTTTTTACATTTTCAGGTGAACACAATGCTGAAACATCTCGACCTTTCATGGAACGGATTTGGAAACGAAGGAGCCCTGGCCATGGGAGAAGCACTCAAATTCAATAACACCTTGGTTCACCTCAACCTAAACAACAACCGTCTGACAAATGAGGGAGTGGGCATGCTCTGCAAAGGTCTGGAGTTCAATGACACACTGCAGGTTCTGCTGGTGGGCTGGCTCTATAGTAAACATACATCATTATTACAGCTGTAGATACATCAAGTCTAGTATTTTAATGTGTTTTCCACCCACAGCTGTCCTACAACTCTATAACAGTAGAGGGAGCACTTGCACTAGTCAATGTAGTGAAGTACTCCCAGAGAAGTGCTTTGGAGGAGATCAATATAAGTGTAAGTCAGAATTGTATGATATAGGGCTGTATGATTTTGGGGAAAAAATATACTTGAAAGTATTGCGATAAGATTTGCAATATGTGTTTGAAAAGTAGGATTCTGTTCAGTGCACATTGTAAACTACTCCAGGAGCATTAACATCTGAAAGAAGACTGAAATATGAACTGATAAACTAATACAAGAATCCCATGCATTTCAGAACAGGTTTGTAGAGGTCTAAACTTGTAGAACAACAATTTTCTATAAAAAGACGGGATATGTTGTTCTTTAAAGAAGACATTCTATTATCTAAATAATAGCAGACTTTGCGATTTGATAATTGCCATCTAATTGTGATTTCAATTTGAGTTCAATATACTGTGCAGCCCTAGTATGAATTAATAATTGTAGTATGCTGCATGTGCTGATTTATATGAAAACTTTTTTTGTATTTCTTCATCACAGAATGTGCTTGTAAATGAGAACTTTGTGCACCTGCTGGAGCTGACATGCCAAGAGCACCCCAGTCTGGATGTTCAGTATGGTGGGGTTGGGGGCTTTATTGCAAAGAAGCCTCCAAAACGTGTGGATCCCATGAAAGTCATCCAGGTGTGTTGATATACATATATGTCACCTACCCTATAATCTTGTTTATCATATCTCTTCTTTTAAATGTCTCTTTAAGGATTATTTGGATGAGCGCAAGCTGCGTCTTTGGGATTTCTTTCGTAACATTGACAAAGATGGTACCATGAGGGTTCCTGTTGCTGAGTTCAGGAAGGCTGTGCAGGTTTGGGATTTAGTGTCTTTCTGTTGTAGCATCGGATTTTTTAAACTATTATTCATGATTATTTATTTTTATATTTATGTAGCAATCCACCATTCCTTTGGATCGGTACCAGATAGAGGACTTGATTCAGAGACTTGACCGTGACAAGACAGGGATTGTAGACTACAGGTGAGGAGCTAGATTATACTGGGCCAGTGGTCAACTAAATTGGACAGTGGCATGGCAAAAGCTCTCAGAACCTTTCCACATTTGTCCATGTATGTGACCCAACTGCACTCACAAGCCTACAGCCACACCATTATACAAAAAGTACTAGGCAACAGTATATTTAAATGTGTCTTATATGCATCACTTCCTTAACCTTCAGCTAACTCACTCCATCTCCTCTCTGCAGTTGTTCCACATAAATCCTTATAATAAGTTAAAAAGTAAAATTTTGGTTGACTAAAACACATATTGATTCATTGGCCCAATATACAGTCAAATCTTTTAACAGTGTGTTCTTTTGGTCAAGACATGCATATGGCCAGGGAACTTACAGCCCACTTTATTTTTTAAATATGATTACTGTGTCAAATGTACTGAGATAGCCAACTAAACATAATTAAGTGGGTTATTTATTGGGCTATAATAACCTTATGTCTCTTACCAGTCCTTTACTTTTACAGGGGTCTTGCCGACACTAGAAAACAAATGATGAGGGACCACCGGCGGCATCTGAAGAAGGTTGAGTCCAGGCAGAAGAAAGAGAAGCAGAAGAGCGACCGTATCTTGAAGACCTTCCAGACCGCAGTGGAGGCAGTCACTCCACACGGCTCTATGGTCATGTCCCCAGGCACCGGCAAAGAGGACCCCAGCGGCCCCCAGCCCTTCTCCGCCACCCCCCTCAGCTCCTGGCACCACATCGTCATGTCCCACAGCAGCCGTTACCTCAGCAATGACCACGTCCACCTGCCCATGCTAGGAAGCAGCACCCACTACCGGCCCACCAGTTCCCCAGCCATGAGGTCCTACTCGCAGCCCAACCTGCTCGACGATTCTCCGCTCATGTCCAGGGGAAAGTCCATCTCTGCCCAGGGCGCTCGCTCGGACCCCGAGATGAGCCGGCACTCCACCCTCACCAGATCCAGACCGGCTCTGAATCCTAAACCACTGGAGGGCAAACCTAAGAAGAAAGGCAAGAAGAAGAAAGTTAAGAAGCGTGTGGATAAAGACACTAAGAAGTAGAGTTGTCAAAAGTATCAGAAATTGAAACTAATCAATACTAAAACAAGCATTGAAACTAGATCCTCATTTGAACAGGTATCAATACTAAAAAAGTCACATTCACAGGACAGAAATGAACCTTTACTGAATAGCTTTAGAATGATCTTGAGCTGTATCAGAACAAGTATAAGACACACAGACTAGTATACGCCCATGGACCACTATGGAAACTACCTGGATGACTGAGGGATTACACAGATATAAGACACATGGGAATATAAGAGATATTATGATTTAATGTTGAAAATAACATTCTATGGTCTAAAGAAAGAGGTTTTTTTTTAAAATTATAATCGTGGTATTGGACTGAGTATCGAGTGCATTCCTTAGTATCGAAATTGAGTTTGAAATGTTAGTATCGTGACAGGGCAACATGGGGGAATACAACTACAATGACATAGTACAGTACCACAATTAAGTATATGGTTCTTACAGTAAAATGTATTTGCAATACTATAAACTGAATTTTTAGGAAGCTGTAGTTCTAGATGGAACTATAATGTCAAGTTTGAAAGACTATTCTATAAAGAAAACTAAATAAATGCTTGTTAATATAAAAAGAGCTGTTTTCTCATTGTGGATTGGGTTTTGAAAAAACTTGTTGTTTATTCCAATACCCCCACAGGAAGAACAGGACTGCATTAGCCTATATTACTATCAGCCTATATTACTATTAATAATATTAGCCACAAAGCATGGAAAATGGTTGAAGCACTCTATATACAACTCTGAGTTGGCTTATGTTCAGGAAACACTGTTATCACATGGTTAAAAGCTCATAAAAGTTGATTTTACATAATTTGTCTTCTTGACATCTGCCTATATAAGCTGGTTAGCCTAATGATAAATTAATATAACTAAAATTTAAAAAATGGAAAATATTTGAAACATCCAGTGGGACTTGTACCAGTGGGAAGCTCCAGTAGAGGCTGCAGCTATACATACAACACTCACCGCTTAGTAGGCCTGACAAGCTCCATAAACCCTGGCTTGAACATTATTTACATCGGATAGCAATATGTAGAATGACCATATATTTAATGACACATGTGAACTAAGGCAGATGAGCCTAGTCCAATAGTCCTGAGAACAATAACAGGTGGAGGACGTGTAGCTTTACCGGCTCTATATAATTCCTACTGCTGTCATAGTTACTTCATTCATCTTAGACCGCAGCAGAATGATTGGCACTCTGTACTTCCAGGCCCTGCTCGTCTCCACTCTAGCCTGGGGGGTTTGTATGACATCTCTTGGATCCATCAAATTATATTTTTTCTTTCTTTTCTTTGTAGTTGACCTCTTTTATGTCATGCCTTCTTAGCGTGCAGACGTTTGGAGTGAGCTAGCTACCAGGAATGGCACTGGAGATGGTGAAAGATGCACCTGTGATGCTTTTCTCCCCAGCTCTACTTTCCCCATCAGAGACCTGATTGTGGTGGAAGAAACAGCGGGAGAGATCTCCCATAGACTGGAGCTGGAGATAGGGAAGGTATATAGGCATACTGTAAACTAAGGCTGAACGTTCTTGGCAAAATATCTAATTGGAATTTTATTACATTAAATTTTTACTTATAACAGTTCTGTTCAAAGTGCACATTTTTAAACTTGTAGCATTAACATTTGAGAGAAAACTGAAATCTGAAATGATAAACGAATTCAAGAATCTGTGTATTTCAGAACATGTGTGTAGAGGTCTAAATAAGATACATAATAAGACTTAAATAATCAGTCTTAGCGATTTGTTAATTGCGATGCGACCATTCAAATTGCTATTTTGATTTGAGTGCAATATATTTTAAAGCCCTACTGTAAACATGTACTGTACAGTGTGTATTTTTACAGAAATGTTTCACAGTGTTGCATGTTTTAGCTGGAGGAGTACACGCTGAAAATGACAGCTTATGCAGAGAGAATTGTAACACTGACACTTAAAGTTGAAATTATGGAGAAGAACTCAGACGACTACAGTGACGCAGACCTGGAGGAGATCAAGGTGGAGATTAAACAAGTGGAGGCTTTGATTCAAGAACTTCAGCTTTCCATCAAAAGTTCTATCACTGTCTTTGAGTCTCTACAAGTACAAGTAAGTTTTCAAGTCAACTGTCGTATCACATTTTCAAATCGAAGGTAATGTTAACATTTAATTGCAGATAACAGCTATGGTGACCACACTTGACAAACTAGAGAAAACCTATGACAAGAACCTGGTGCTGGCAACGAGACGTGAATATATTGAGATCCAGCTAAAGCTTGAGGAGTGCGAGAAACGCCATCAAGAAATGTTCAACCCCAACATTGGTAAACTTCTTCTCCTCATAAAATCTCTTTCTCAATAATTGTTGATGTAACTAACTGTTTCTTTTGCAGGTTCTTGCGCACATTCTGGCATTATCAAACTTGGCAAGCCCGTTGTCAGCCAGCTCAATGCTCATCTTAGTGCTGGGTATAAATACGGAGGTTGGGGGAAAGACTCGAAACCAATCCCTGATCGGGAGTCCATGTACTGGTATTCTGGTTACACTACTTCATCCATCCACGATATTAGATTCTATACCAACTACAAAAACCTCATTCTTAGGACCCCCTTCTTGCATCAGACCTTAGCCAGTGGTTGGGCAGGCACAGGGAATAATTTTATAGTAAGACAAAACTGCCTGTACTATCAGATCAACTCTCCATTTGGGTTGGCAAAGCTTAACTTGACCACAGTCAGATATCAGTCTAGAGTCATCGCTGGTGCTAGCTCGAGTTTCTCCTACAGCAACTCTCCAAATCAGAATTTTGACTTCTCAGCTGATGAAACCGGTCTGTATGTGACTTTTGCTAAAGATGAAACAAGAGGGAAAATGGTCATAGCTAGAATCAATGAAGACTCTTTTGGGATTGAGGAGGAATGGCCCACTAGTGTGTACAAACCAGGAGTGAGCAATGCCTTTATGGTGTGTGGTGTGCTGTACGCAGTAAAAACACTAGATATTCACACCGATGAGATTTTCTACATGTATGACACCAAAACCAAGAAAGAGTACTATGTCAGTGTTCCCTTTGAGAGGTTCCAGGATAAGTACTCCAACCTGGACTACAATCCTACTGACCAGAAGCTCTACATGTACAACGATGGCTATTACATTAGCTACCATCTCTGGTTCAACCAAACAGCTCCGGCCGCTGTGCAGTCCCCATTTGCACCAAATCCCCAGAATATCACTGGGAATGTCATGTGATGACATTTTGAAATATGTTTTTATTGTAATCATAAGTGATAATTTTTCCTTCTTGTATACAATAATTAATAAATCAGCTTGAGCATAATGTGTTTCTCCTGTGTGTTTTTGCTAACTTGTCATTCATCATGTTATGTAGGTATTGTATGTCCAGAATGATTACACATAATGTTTTTATTCATAACGTGAAGCTGCTGATTACTGTTGATGAACTGGAGCCATAATAATGACAAGGATGATACATGCCTGGTAATTTAGCATTACACATTATGGTTAGGTGTGATCTCTCAAAACTGTCACTGTGTCCTTAGGCAAGGCACTTCACACACATTGCCTAGTATAAATGTGGTGTGTGCTATTGGTGTTGGTCAGAGGGGCTGATGGTGCAGATTTGCAGCCTTGCGTCCATCAGTCTACCCCAGGGCAGCTGTGGCTACAATAGTAGCTTATCACCACTGAGGATAAAATTAATGAATAATGCACGGGATTGTAAAGTGACTTTGAGTGTCTGGAAAAGCGCTATAAGGCCAATGCACTATTATTATTAAAGATATTATATTTTCAAAGGTTTGTAATATAAAATCCACTATATGTAAGTGTTATATCAAATCTATATGTATATAGAGAGCCAGAATGGCAGTGTTTCCCTGTGGCAAATTCTCATACAGTTTTTGAACAAATTACCAAACTAACTCATTTATTCACACATATATTCATCAGGGAGTTATTGTTTAATTGGAGGACTAATGTTCTGAACTGGCCCTATTTCATTTTCCGTAATTCATTAACATGACATTAAATGCCTCTCTATGAGTTTTGGGATTACAACCTAATCAAAACTTATTGATGCAGCTTTTAATTAATTTAGCATAAACTTAAGTGCAATATATTCCAAATAATATAGTTTACAACACAATCTTGTACCTCACAAGATATAAATGGAAATATGAAATACTTGAGATATCTCTCATTGGCCATATCATTCATAAACTACATTCATTTTACACCACATGATTTTGTATTAATTCATTTGAAAGGCTATCTTTTAATATGTGAACAATATTACATTTATTGCATTGTCTTTTTGTTATATTGCTATAGTAAACCACATCCTGCTTCTAACCCTTTATTTGACACCAAACACTGACTGTACCTTATTTGCCCAGATGATACCTTTCTCATCCTCACCCCTATTTCACAACCAGGATTCAACAAACATAAACATGGAATAAGTCAAATAAAACAATTGTTACCTATGAGAAGATGAAACCTGCACAAGATCGGTCTGATAAGAGATAAGAGAGTCTTTAAAAACCCAAAGCGTCTTCACTAAGGACAGTTGAACAGTGAGTCAAGATGTTTTCTGTTCTGCTGCTGCTACTGGTCAGCCCTGCTTTGGCCTGGATTGTAAGTAACTCCTACTACATGTTACAGTAAGCTTTATTAATTAATGTACCTAAATTAATTGACCTTTTCAGCCGATAGAGGACTGGGAATCTGGCAATGTGACTGCATCGGAGGGTGATTCTGGTCAGTGCCTCTGCCATGTCTATCTACCGGACACCACGTTTCCAGCCGATCGCGTGGAGCACATGCAACAAATCAGCAAAGACATGATCATCGAAGTGGAAATACAAATCAACAAGGTATGATTAACTACAAAAACCTTTAAAATGTCATAATTTGTTCATTACTAAATTGTAGTAATATTGTGTAATATTTCTTTAGCTGGTGTCCTATGAAGCCAAGCTGGAGGTGTACTTGAAAGACCTGTCACAGCTGAGCCTCAGAGTAAACATGTTGGAGAGCAGTTCAAACAAATACATCAAACTGGATTTCGAGCTGCTCCGGATTGAGCTCAGAGAGTTTGAAGCTCTCGTGTCCCAGCTTAAGGAGTCCTTGAACGTCTCATCACCGCTCTTTGACAGTTTGTACACAGAGGTGACAGCAAATACTTTCAGTTGGTAAAACAAACTCATAGGAAATGTGGGATATTAATGTTAAAATTCTGGACTTTTTTGTAGATCCAGAACATGACTGTGATTGTGAACCAACTGGAGTCCTATGACAAGAGCAACCTGGAGGTGATCCGCATTGAGTTTGCCAAGCTGCAGAAGAAGTTGGAGGACTGTCAACAGGATCAGAACTTCAAGCCAGATATTGGTAAGGCAGTGCCATACAAACATTGTCAATATAACTTCAGTTAATACAGAATATATTTTTGATCTTCTTTAGGTAACTGTAACGGCACAGGAATTATGAGCTTGAGCAAGCCCCATGTCATCCAACTGAACGCTCACTTGTCTGGTAGCTATGTGTCTGGAGGGTGGGCCAAAGACTCCAAGCCACTGCGAGGTTATGAGTCCATGTATGTGTATGGGGCACACAGCAGCACAAGAATCTATGACTTCTACCTGTATAGCAACTACGATAAACTGATTCTTAGGACAGAATTTAAACGCAGTCACCTGCCAGATGCATGGATAGGTCTTGGTAACAATTTTGCAGTTCGCGGTCACAGTATATATTACCAGCGAAACACAAATGAAATGTGCAAAAACAATGTAACCACTGACAGATATGACTACCGAGTTATTTCTGAGGCGAGCGGCAGTTTTTCTTATGCTTACTACTCAAATCAATTCCTAGACTTTGCAGGTGATGAAAATGGATTGTGGGTAATGTATGCTTCAGATGCGAGTAAGGGGAAGATCACTGTGGCTAAGCTGGACGAGAAGGCCTTTGGCATTGAGAATAAGTGGACAACAGATGTCTACAAACAGTTGGCTGGTAATGCCTTCATGGCCTGTGGAGTGATGTATGCCACTAGGTCAGTAGATCTGACCACAGAGGAGATCTTCTACTCTTTGGACACGAGAACTGGAGAGGAAAGACACCTCAGCATCCCCTTCCAGAAGTTCCAGGAGAAGTACAGCTATCTGGACTATAACCCCACTGACCAGAAGCTCTACATGTACAACAGCGGCTACTATGTGTCCTACAATGTTAAGTTTAACTGAATTATAACTTCTATACGTAGGATTTGTTGTGTTTTTGATTGATGCAACTGATCTCTTCTGTTCATGAACATCGACTTCTGTAACGTGGACAACACTTCCATATTTTCCTGAATAAAATCAAATTGGAGCATCTAACTTGACATTTCATTCAAATGTGAAGACTGCCAAAAACGTAACAAGAACATTTTCAGGTTCTCATTATATTTTTTAAAAAGCAAAGAATCCACTAAAACACATAGAAAATCCTCCAAATATGTTTCTGAAATAATTAAATAAAATGTGATCTGGCTCAATGTCAAAAAGTATATTTGTGTCTTTAGCCCATTGCTTTTTTCCCCTGAAATGTTCAAGGTAAAAAATAAAAATAGATGCAACTTTATATCATGTCAACCTTAAAACAGAAGTCTATCTAATTTGTATAACTGGATATCTATAATTTTAATAATATTAATTTAATTGAATGTAATTTTCAATTTAAATGTATTATTAATTATGATATATCTGTTTTTAATCCTGTGTAAAAAAAACAGCAACACAGATCCATCCCCCAATGCTTTTTGTATAGTGTTACACTGACTCTTACCCACTTCAGCCCCTCCTCACTTCCTGCTAACCCCTGTCAGCTGGCCTTCCCCCGGGGTTGGCAGTTCTCTTTGTGCTGATGTAGGAGCTGGCTCTGTCTGGTACTGAGCTGCAGCACCAGTATATTTACTCACATATTTTATTGAATCATCACAGCAGACAGCAATAACACAGACAATATTATAATGTGAATGCAGTGAGCATTTTTCTGCTCTGGGAATGACAATGAGTCTCTACAGCCCATACAGAAAAATAGCACTGTCTCTTTAAGCAAGGCAGCATCTGCTTGGATCAGGGATGAGAGAGGGGGGAAGTGGTGGCTGAAAAATATGGTACCCTGGAGTGACATCACGCTCAGCCAATGGGAGACCTAGCTTGAGCAGACTCCACCTCTTCCTGTGCTTGGGATGCGGGAGAGTGTGTTGCTGATGCTGCTGCTGGGCGGAGGACATGGCCTCACATAAGGTACTATCTGTTCATCTCTATCTCTTCATATCTATCAGCTAAGCATGTTTCTGCTGAATGCTTAGCAAGCATGTACTCTGAAAAAGGGAGAGGGATAGTGAAGAAGGACACTGGAAGTGGCACTGTGTTTCATAACACTCCTCATGGATGTCGCCACCATGGCTGGTCCCAGCAGTGTATGTGCTGTTTGTGTCTTATTATGGTGAGGGGCAGATAAAAAAGAAGACATGCTAGTTCAGAGAAAAGTCAGTGAAAAAGGCAGACGCAGAACTGAGAGATATGTGCAGCAAATATGCTCAAAAGTGTTTGATTTAGAAAAAAAATACATATTGACAGAGACAAATTTTTTGCCACATTTGTTTTGATTGTTACACATTACAATATATCTGTTAATGTGTCACCAAAGGTCCGCTTCCTTATTCACTCCAAACTGAAACAAAAAGAACATAGTACATGTCTGCATTAGTCAGTTTGTTACCTCTGCTCCTCAGGTGAAGATGCCTTGCCACTCTCAGGTGAGCCTTTTGGTCAAGTGCAAGCATCCACTGACCCTGGAATCAACAAGAAGAAATGAGCCGTGTTGTTGATACAAACAGCACTCAAAGGTGACAATTAGTTGTCTCATTCTAGTAAACTATTACTTGAATGTTTATGTGTATTATTGTGTGTGCTGTGTTAAGGCCTAGGAGGACCTGGTTTGGTCCAAACAGAGGCAGCGATGGCAAAGAGGGATTACCTGGTGGAAGCGGCCAAGCAGATCCACATGGCCCTGGACAGTGAGGTGAACGAGGACTACGAGGCAGCTTTCAGTTACTATAAGAATGGAGTGGATCTGCTCCTGAATGGGGTCCAGTGTAAGTGGACATTATGTGCTTTGTGAGAATAGCTAAAATCAGTATTATTGTCACACTAATGGAAAAATAGTGTACTGTGCAAAAGATTTCCTGAAAAATAAAACATAACATAGTCACACAGAATGAGCTGCGTATTAATTTACTCTTTTAAATGTGTGGTCTCTTTAGTTGTAATATGTGTTTAACTCAGAAATGGGTGGCAGCGCACTTAAAACATGTGACTGTAATGTGAGTACCAAAATAAAACAAAATAAGGAAGTGAGGAAGCAAAGGTTATAAACTTTGTTGGAGCTAGACAGTCAAAATGATAAATAACATTCCTTGCATGGATCGTATTATAACTATGAGCTTGTGCTAGTCTGTCCAATCAAATAAGATGGTTAGCCATGTGTAAACAGTTTGAACAAAATACAGAAGTACAAAACAGAGGGGGCTGCATTATCTTTGTGATTACTGGACTTTGCTATCTCATAGTGGATCCAAACAAAGAACGCCGGGAGGCCGTGAAGCGAAAGACAACGCAATACTTGAAAAGAGCTGAGGAAATCTTTATAACACATCTGCAAGACAACCTCGGAAAGGGAAGCGCACATTTGGGAGTAAGAAAGTCTATGAATAAAACGGTGAATGAAATTTAAAAAAGGAATACATTTTTAAATGTATTTTTTCTTATAATTTCTCATGCAGGGGTACAGCAGTCTGAGGTTCCGTCCAATCAGGCACTTGAGCTCGCCTGTGGAGGATCTAGAGATGTGCAAAGTGGTGGGAGTGTCAGATAAGGTATAAACTTTACACTAATCTTCATTACAGAATCAGCTCTGCTTATATTAAAATGTGTTATCCTTCTCATCCAAAGGTTCTGGTAGTGCAAAGTATGGTGAATAAGGAGACATTTGTAGTAAAGGTGAGTGGATAGTTGATGAAGCATTTCTGGTCTTTTTACTAAATATTGTGCTATACTAGTTGTAAATAGTTGAGGTAGATATATATTTTATCTGTACATTTGAACTGACTGCAGAGTTTAGTGAAGTCGAGCTGGGAGAGCAGAGATCAGCCGACCATCATTCCTCAGGGCGTCCCATACATGGTGAAGCTGTTGCGGTACTATGTTAGTGAGGATGCTGTGTACCTGCATCTGGAGCATATCAAAGGTATTCTAAAGATATACCTATTATAACTAATTAGTACTACATTAATACTATAGGCTATAAAAAGAAAGGACACCACTGGCTTTAACATTCTATGATGCCTATTCATTGACATGCATTTTTTATGAGAAGTGTCTAAAAGGAAAATTCATAAATGTTGTGCCTTATCATTTCTACATATTACAACTCAATTCTGCATATAAATATTTTTTTTTACTCACCATTACATATTGTAGGCCTATAGAATGTTGGCATGTTATCTGAAATTCAGCTATAAAATTGAATATTTTGGGGTCTGAAATGTATTGTTCTGCTAAAGACATTACCACTATACATTTTTTTCCCCACCATAATAACTTAAAAAGGCCTTCCAGGAAATGTCTGCAATGTCACAATATGGCAACAAACATTAGACTTTGAGTTTAACACAGAGTTTTTAACATCAATATCTCTCATTGTCATTGTAGGTGGGAGGCTCTTCTCCAAACTGCACAAGCTTCGTCACGAGAAGGCCAAGGAGCACCCTGAATGCACCTTCCCTGGACAACACCACACCAGGATGAAAACCAGTCACACCTCACCTGCCATTAGCACGGACTACCAGCACAACCACAGCGGGGGGCAGGGCGGGAGGGCATCGCACTCTCCAAACTCAGACCCCACGGAGGCAGACTTCATGCACAGGGTGGACAACTGCCGGACCCACTCTTACATTGAGGAGACCGGTTGCTTGCAAAACACCCGATCCTCATTTTTCACTAACCTTGACCGCTTGTCCTTACATTCAGGCCCCTCCAAGACTCAGCTCAACGCGCATATCCACCCACCTGCCCCAAGTTTGTATTTGCAGTCCGGCGTATCTCAGGAAAAGCTCGCTCTTCCTCTGTCCTGTGCACGCATCAATCAGGCTCTAGATGTAATGTCAGGATTGGATCAGAAAAAGGCAGGGACAGGTCTCATAGAGTGCAGTTCAGATTTCGAAACTGCCTGGAAAGCGACGGAAAAGAGCGAAGAGAGAACAAATCTTTATGCAGTGGCGGACAGTGTGATAAAGTCTTCTCCTAAATCAGGAAATGGTGAGAGTACCCCTGCCATTTTGTACCTTCCACTCCACTGCCAAACCCAGATGCATGGTAGAGCAGCATGGGATACCAGTAATTGTGAACAAGGATCTTTTTTAGGTGATAGCAATACAGATCAACACAGCAATGATAAAAACAGCCCCACCTCTGAGGAAAAGAAAGGGATGGTAGTGATCCAAAGTACAGATCGAGCAGTGTTTTCAGAATATACGGACACTTCCTGGACTTCTGCCTCCTTCTGTAATAACATAGATGGCAAACAAGGTTCAATTCTGGAAATGGTCAAAAAGGAAGTTGAAAAGAAATCAGGTGCTGAGGAGGCCAAGGGAGCACCGGTTTCAGGTTGGTCTTGGTTTGGGAGTACACAGCATAAGAAAAGAGAAACGCTAAAGTCTGACAGCTCCGATGGATGTGGAGAGGATCAGATCATTGAGGTGGATGGGTGGTGTCACTTACCTCGAATAGCAGTGAAGACGTCCAAGCCGGAGAAAGCAGCAGCAGCCCAGTGTTGGGGGCTTCCAGAGGCTGAGGTGCGGGTGTGGGGGGCACAAGTCCTGCTGGCCCTGGAGAGTCTGCACGAGCAAGGCATCATCTGTAAAGATCTCAACCCCAGGAACGTTCTGCTCACTTTTAATGGTGAGCATCGCTATAGTAGGTTATTTATATGGGATATATTATAAGTTGTCACGGTCTTCTTTTTATGATGATTGTGTAAACATACAGACAGATCTTTAGCTTCAATGCTCTTCTATTTACATTTAAACTCACTATTCTGTTGTAACCATTTACCGGTGCTTATTTTTACAAATGTAAAAATGCAGTTAATGATCCCCCACTTTTTAACTCTATATTTGTTCTGTTGACTTACAGGAAAGGTGTGTTTGACATTTTTTGGCCAGTGGAGTGAAGTCCAGACAGAGATATGCTCCAAAGCCATGGAGCAGATGTACTGTGCACCAGGTAAAATCTTCAAGACGTCTCCTTGTTTTTAGTGCCCTCTAGTGGCAAATACAAATTATTGAGGAAACTAATATTACGTTTGATAATGCATAAAATACTAGAAATAAAATACTTATTTCTACAGAAATTGGAGGTGTGTCAAGAGTCACGGAGGCGTGTGATTGGTGGAGTCTGGGGGCTTTGTTGTTTGAGCTACTAACAGGAATGGTATGCGATCATCCATAATCTAACTTTAATGAGTTATAGTTCTGAAATTGTGTCACTGCATTCTGTGATATTACACTCTTATATCCACGTTAAAAAAGTGTACCTCTGTTGAGCAGCCTCTGTGGCAGCTGCATCCCGCGGGAATCCACTCTCACACACAGCTGCTGATCCCAGAACACCTAAGCGCCGCGGCCGCGTCTCTGCTCACGGAAGTCAGTATCCGGGCTCTATTTACACTATGTAGTACATTTGGTGACTTTTTGTGCTTTAAAACAAATTTTAAACCGCGTTGTTGTGTTGCAGCTGCTTCAGTATGATGCTGGATATCGTCTGGGCTCGGGAGGTGGTGGTGTGAGTGACATCAAGTGCCATCCCTTCTTTAGCGCCATCTCCTGGAAGGCTTTAAGCTGCTAGGAGGCAAGAGCAGAGCTCTATCAAACAGTATGAAACCATGGGTATGAAACTGACAACTGCGTGTTGCGTAGAGTCGGTGAATCCATAAAACATGCAGACTTTTTGTGCTTCCAAAATGGAAATCAGAAAATAAAGAGATACAAAAATACATCCTTTGGCTTTTTCCCCTAAATCCAGGCCATTTGTAACAAGGTCATGGATGGATCACTATTTTATTTGTGTTAAGTGAACGCACCTAACATAATAAGTTTGAGAACGATAGTTTCAGATGTGAATCACAATTCCCCAAATTCAATCACAAAGTTCCAGTTCATTAATGCAAATTTTATTTTTAAAAGTTTATTTTAAATAATCTGTTACACAGCATTTCATTGTAATGAAATACATGGCATAAACATATCTTCCTCACTTCAGACATTTCATTTGAAAACATTGTGTATCTTTAACCCAGTGCTAGATAAAACAATACAATGCAGTTAACTTTGCCATCAACTTGGAAATATGCTGACATTTTGGATTGTATATAGAAAACATAGGTGTAGTACAAGTAATAGCTTTTGATCTTAAGACCAGCACCAATTAAACTGCCAAACCCAAGCAGTGTACCGCTACCCCTGCAAGCCTTTAAAATGTCCATTGCACTTCCAACTATTTCTTAAAATCCCTTTCTAGTGGCTTATTACAACAACTGCAGTCATAGTAAAGTTCACTGGGTGAGTTGGCCATTGTCTATTGTCATGGTTGTTTGGTTGGTGATTTAAATTTTACATGTCAAGAAGCAGCACTCTGGGGTCTTCTACCACAGACTTAATCTTGCGCAGGAAAGTGACTGCCTCTCGTCCATCAATAAGACGATGGTCGTACGTCAGGGCAACGTACATCATGGGACGGATCTCCACCTGGACCAAAAGACACTCATACTTAAAAACTGGACATGGGTCATGGTTAATGTTAAAATGCTATTTCACCTTTCCACCAACAGCAACAGGCCTGTCAAAGATGCCATGCATGCCCAAAATGGCAGACTGAGGTGGATTAATAATAGGTGTCCCAAACATGGATCCAAAAACACCACCATTGCTAATGGTGAAAGTTCCACCATCCATATCTTCAACAGCAAGCTCATTTTTGCGTGCCTGCAAAAATAAGATTCAACATATTCATTCAAAATGTATTCAAATCATATTTGAAAAAAATACAAATTAAAACATAACACTTTACCTTTTCTCCCAACAAATTAATGGCTTTTTCAATGTCTGCAAAGTTCATTCCCTCAACATTTCGAATAACTGGAACCACCAGACCCTGTCAGAGGTCAATTTTAGCAAGTCACACGGTGCTGCATTAAAACCATGTTTATTAAATTTTTCATTATTTCAGAGTTTTACCTTTGGTGTGGCCACAGCAACACTGATGTCCACATAATCCCTGTACACAATTTCTTTGGTTGTGTCATCAATAACTGTAAACAAAAATGTAGGTAAAGTGTACTGGTTACATTACAGTATATAATGGAAAGAATGCATCAACCTCTGGAGTCACAAGTTAATAAAAGTTGTCAAAGCCACAGATATTTTTAGATTCTTTAAACCTAAGTAATACAGAAAAACTTCCTTTAGTGGTTGGAAATAAATAGGGCAGTCGGTAAGGAGGCAAGTACACGAGCTGACATGGTTTGAGGTTTGGAAATGAAACATGGGTCTTTGTTTACCACATGTCTTAATATAGTGACTTGATACCAGATCGTGCAAAGACACACCACCAAGTGGGTTTTCTCTGTTCTTAAAAGTTACAGTTGTACCAGCATTGACAGCAGGTTGGTCACTGAGGGCATAGGCAGCAGCTTTCACAAATGCAGACATGAAGCCCAGTTTGATGTTGTGCTTTTTCAGAAAAGCATCTTTATAGCTCTTCCTCATTTCAGAGATGTTACTGTGGAAAGAAGAAAGGGCAAACTGTCATTGTTTTAATACCCTTTACAAATGCAGAGGCAACTTATGGTGAATTAGACCAACTGAGATTGGGCTGCTAATTTTTATCACCAACATATTTTTCCTTGTGTATCTCACTTTTTAATTGTTTGTTTTCCTGTCTATAACACTGTTGAAGCTCTAGGGTTTCTTCACTAACACAATTAGCCCCTCCCAAGACACAGACACTCCGAGAAAGAAGAGAAGAAGCGATAAAAATCTTCATTTTCTAGAGCCTGTAAATCTTATTGGGCTGTCATAAAAGCCCATATCAGTGGAGGCAGCTCCAGCACTCAGCACACAGGTCTCTGTGGGCCCTCTGCTCTGACTCGCTCCTTCGGCTCCAGATGAGCCCTAGCCTGGGAAGTCTTCCTCCAGACCGTCAATGTCAATCTAATTAGGATACATAGAAAACCCTGAATAGCGGAAAGCCGACACCATACATTTGCGGGGAAAAGAAATCCTCAAAGTGTCCTCTTTAGTGCTGAGGGCAAGTGCAGACAACAACATTTCCTTGTAAATTAATAAAACCTGTTTTAACCATTCTTATCTTGGTTTTAGATGAAATTATGACCAAATATTTACATTCCTGTGTTTAAAAGGGTATCAGTTTTCAAAAAGCTTTTCCGATTGGGCTGATTCAATCTATAAGAATCATCTTCTGTAAACCATTTGTGTTGTCTTGTTAAGGCTTTTAACACATCATAAACTAATTCTTTACTGTAAATAAACACTTTGTGTAAAATGCTAAACTTTAATATTGTACATTAAGGACATAATAATGTATGCAAAATAATGTAGAATTTCCTACCTCATGTCAACCTCATTAAAAGTAGTCAACATCGCACAGGTATTTTGAGCTTCCTTCAGTCTCTGGGCTATTCTCAGTCTCATCCGGTTCATCTTGACCTAATTTACAATAAACAGATAAAACCGTTTTATTTTAGATTAATTAAATTTTACTATAAAAATAGATTTGATATTAACTGCACTAACCCTGCTCTCTGTCCTGGCCCCTTTCACCACTCCTTCTGTTTGAGCCACTGGTGCAGCTGGAGCTGGGGTGGGTTTGATGGCCGAAACTATAACAAAGATTTACAAGTAAGTACTTTTCGATGTAGAACTTTTGCTGAGTGTCCTGAGAAACTCAAAAATTAAATCATGTAATGTAAAGTAAGAGTACAGCTGTCACTGTGCACACTTCTCACATGACACAGACCTTCTGTCTCCTGACGACTAACCTGGTTTGGCGTCCATAGCATGTGCTGGCACAGGTGGCACAGGGGGCATTGTGGTGGGAATGGGGCCCACGGTGGAGGGAGGGGGTGAAGTGGGAGAGGGAGGAGGAGGGGCAGCTGCAGCAGGGGCCTCCACTTTAGGAGCTTCAGCTGCTTTAGGAGCACCCGCTAATAAAGTAGAAGGAAATATTATCGGCTTTAAATAACAATGCAATGACACAAATACTTTTAAATAAAATCATATGTAAGAACAGTTAATATTTACCTCCTTTTCTAAGCTTGAAGAGTGGAGTGCCACCTTCAACTTTGCCTCCATCGGGAACCAAAAGCTCCTCGATCACTCCAGCGGCAGGGGAGGGGACTTGTACAGATGTCTGTAGAAAAGGAACAATAGTATTCATAGTAAGTAGATTCAAAATGTTGAAGAAACAAATCAGCGTAAAAAGCTAACCTTATCAGTCTCAATTTCACACACCACCTCATCCTCCGTCACAGTGTCTCCAACAGCTGTGGAAAGAAACATCCACTTCAGCATTTCAAACCGAGTCCATTCTGATTATAAAGTCATTGTTGGAAGAAGCGCTTACCTTTCTCCCACCTCACATCTCCCTCTGTGACGGATTCTGCAAACGCGGGGGTCTTAACTGTGACAACTTCATCTCCTAGGATATTATAGGGCAAACATCATGCTTAGTTGAGCCATAGCAGTTTAATATCATAACATTTAAATTATTTACACCTACTGTAGGCTGCAGATGTCCTAAAGTACTGGATTTGGAAGACACTGGACTGAGGTTGTGAATTTCTGTTTGAGAATGTAAATAAAAGAGCAGTTACATAACCAGATACTATTATTTTTGTGTGGAAAACAGTGTATGACAATAAATAAACAACAAAAACACATTTAACTGTTAAAATTAAACCTAAAATTACAGTTATTATGTTTTTTTATTTGGTGACACTTAGTACAAGTGTACTTACAATCTTTTGTTGTAAATTACACCATGACTAATAGAGAGGGCTGTGGAATTGAAAAAAAGCAAAAAGTTACAAAAATGACATGGTTGATTGAGCAGACGAGACTAACCACATACCTGCAGTAGCTTGACGGGAGAACACTTTATTTCCCTATGACAACAAAAGCAGAAAGTTAGGCCAAGGGTCGCAGCTACATGTCTAACCTTTGGCATTTACAATAACCAGCGACCATGGGGTTTCCAAAACGTCTTGCAAAATGATTAGCGCGTGTTTGCAATTAACAAAACCATGATGCTAAGTTGATTAGGTCAATACTAGCGTGTGGACACTTTGTTCATAAGTATCACACAAAATGTACAGACTTACCTACCTGCTTATGACGTCCGTGTGTATTTAGCATGTCGATGCTAGCATACGGTTAACTTAACCTACAGGAATAATTTGGATAGTTCGTAACTACTTAGTCGATTAGTTATGCTTAGTAAAACACTTTTTGTGTAAACAAAGGTACACCGTTTGCGTGTGTTGTTTGACTTGAACACAGACTTAACCAAAGATCTCAAAGAGTGAAGTGTCATACTGTCCTTGGCTCCCAATGTTACGGCCTGTCTGTGGCCTACAGCAGCGAGCAGCTAATGCTAACGCTAGCTCCCATAGAGACTCCACTGGACACACATGCAGCACAAAGGCTCGGAGTAACGGGCAGCAGCACAGTATCACGCCAATTGTCGCCTACCTGGCGAATAACGGAGAGGGAACGTCCCAAATTCCTGGTAAGACACCGGGAACGAGATAACATGATGGCTGTGTGACAGCAGCCCGGTCAGCGGAAGGGAACTCCGGTCACGGGAAAGAGAGAGAGGCGAGGAAGCGGCGTGGGGCAAACCAAGTGGTGCGACTGGAGGGGTGAGCTGACAGGAGCGGAACCTATGGCTATAGTCAAGAATAAAAACCTACTCAATTTACTGGTTAACATAAGTATAAGCTGTAAAAACACATGTAAGGTAACCAATCCCTCCCTGAGGTTTTTAAATTGTTTTATTCTTTATTATTCTAACTTTGCATTCAGGGTATTTGAAGCTCAAGACAAACATACTTATCAGGCTAAATGTATTTTATTTACTCTATTTGTTTGCCTTTTTATAAACATATTATTTATATATTTTAGCATAGTTTGACAGGCTGTAACCACAAAACCATCTCTACGCTGACGTTGACTTGAGAACCCTAAATAAATGACCACATTTGTTTTGCATGACCACGCCCCCCTCCGTTTGATGGTGCGCCGCCTGCGCTTCACTCCTGTCCAGCTCACAGAGCACAGGCCAGTCCCTCACAGCTCGTCCCAGCGCAACAGGTGAGTCCCACTCTGCGCACTACATCTTTTAACCTTGTCCTTTTCTCCGTTGACCATTTTCAAAACATTTCAAAACTTGTAACTCTGGGTAGATAAGATAAGGTTTCATTTATATGTGTGTGCGTGTTGTTTTGGTCTGTGTGCGTTCTTCTACAGTTTCAAAGTTTGGTTTTGTCTATTTATTTATTTTATTTTTATTATTTAGTTTTGGGGAAAATATATAGTTGGCATGTAGCTTATATTTAGTCTGTTTAATGTACACCAGAAGCTATAAAATAATTGTAGGTTACACATAGTTTTATATTTTATATCAAGGCAATTTTAAGAAAACTGTTACATTGTTACATGTTACATAACATTTCTAAATTAAAAATTAAATAAAATGACCCCCAAATCTTAGGATATATTTTACAAATTCATAAGAAGCTCAATTTTTTTTGGTGGTGGTGGGGGGAGTTATTCGAATACACAGCACAATTATAGTATTGTGCTGTTTTGTTTTGTTTCTGTCTTAGTGTACTTATCATTGAAGTGTTAATATTCTTACAAAATTTTATTTAGTCTACTAATAGACATAGTTGTTTGCCTTACAATTTATTTAGACAAGTATACATTTATTTGTTTTATTTTAAAATATGTTTTTATTTATGCATTTATTTAGTTAAATTGTAATTTTAATCTTATTTCTGTCCAAATTTTAACAGCTGAAACCTTTAATCAGAAGCCTGGAAAGTGATTGCTATGTCTTACCTCATCATCAAATTATTCTCTAACATGTGTTTGGCCTTTTTTACATTTTTGAGACTGAATTTTTATTTTCAAAGTAGAAAATTACCAATTGAACTTAGCATATAAATTCTTTATTGCCATTTTATATTATTATTGGATTTGAACACATAATCCATAATTTAGAAAGTTTTCAACTGTATGTGGATGATAGATTTTTTATAGTGTCCTTGGATTTTGCCTACAATCCAAATTGTCCACATAATATTTTTAACATTTTTTTTTTACATTTCCAGATTATTATTTTGCTTCTGCCGTGCTCTTGTGCCACAAGTTGAGCATGAACCTCAGTCTTCCTGATCAGAGCATGCACGGCTCGGGTGAGGGCGGTCTGGACGAGGACAAGCCTGAGGTCCTGCTGCCCTGCTTCAGAAGAAACATGTACGAGGAGCCCCTGCCCTCCACGCCCTACTCCAGCGGCTCCATCATCTCCCAGCTCCTGAGAAAGACCCTCCCAGCAAAGAGAGCCATGGAGGAGGGACACTACTACCTGTGCAGTGCCGACTCTGGCCAGGAGGACCGCAGCAGTGTCTCCTCCAAGGACAGCGTGGCTGAGGCAGCATCACCCAATGTGTCCACGGGGGCCAGCTTAGAGGGGGAGCACCCTATCAGTGACCACCTGCAGGTAGGGATGTCACAATGTCAAATTTATGTGTTAGGTTTACTGTGAAGAGAAACACAGCAGTTTGGTCATGGTTAATATTTATACCTGTGAAATCATTAATTTACTTCTGATCGGTGACCTTTTGCATGGCCACCTTTATTCAATTTTTTTTTTTCTATTGCTTTGTGACAAAAAGTTATGTCTGTTATGGTTCACTTTTGGGCTAATGTTACATTTAAATAAAATGTTGTCATAATTCTTACAATTTTAATTCTATACTTTTTAAAATGTCATCAGAATGTTCAAAATTCTGGAATGGAGGCAAGATGAAAACAAAACATTTATTAATTATTATCTGACATCAGCTCTAAATGCTACTGTCTATAACAAACAATAAGCAACAATTTTGAATTTCCAGTGTAGAAATGTCAGTTAGTTTGCTATAATATTACAAATGTAAAGTAAGTACTATTTTCTAATTTCACAAACATATAATTTGTAGTGAAGTATGTTATAAATATAACATGCTTCAGTAAGTAAGTAAGTAAAATGAAATTATTGTGGAGGATAGTATCCTGGTTTTACCTTCATCAAAAATTCTAGTGTCTATCATAACTGCCTAAAAAATAAACACATAATGTAAAAGACAGTTGTAAATGTCTATAAACTGGGCTCTGATATCACTCACATGTATCTGTGTGTGTGAATCTGAGTAGTTATCATTTACCAAACAACCATCGATTCTGTTCTCTATTGGAATTTGTTTCACTTCACTTTTGCCTCCAGTTGCCTCATTCCAGAATTTAAAATATATTTGTTTACAAACATTTAAAGGGTTAATTGCAGGGTTTCAGATTGTAGAATGTGATGATGTCATACTCCCAGATGGGGGGCAAGAGACAGTTTTCCCTTTGATTACATTGTACTTTGCCATGAAATATCCAAAAGGTAAATTGACAAATGTTGAACCTGATCATTTTTATTATTGACTAGACCCTAGAATTCCCTATATTACAACAGAAACCTGCATTTTAACAGTATTCATTTTAGCCCCCCCCCCCCCC
>KN476799.1:0-10895 GCA_000787095.1 Periophthalmodon schlosseri | reverse complement strand
TTTTTTTACCCCCCCCCCCCCCCTGTATTAAATATTATTTGCCTGTAGAATGTTGTGATGTCATCTGAAACACAGCAATATTTATACTATTCTGTGACATCAGTAATCATGGTTAAATTTACAATCTATTTACTCTCTCCCACCGCAGGCAAAGAGGGCAAGAGTGGAGAACATCATCCGTGTGATGGCTGGCTCTCCAACCAGCCGGCCGCACGGGGATGGTGATAAGTCCGAGGCGGAGGTGAGAGAGGGGAGGGAGGCTAGGGACCCCTACAGGGAGAACAAACGGAAACAACGACTGCCCCAACACCAGGAACACAATTTAGACGTGAGTCGAAAATTAGGACGTGACAGCAGCAGTAAAGACGAGGAGTGCCACAGACTCAAAGAGCAACTCCACAGCATGCAGCGACTCCTTCAACAACTGCAAGAAAAGTTTCTACAAGTTTATAACCAAGAAGATCCAGATGATGAAATCAACTTAGACGAGAGCACAGAGTCGAGGTATGTCAGTTCTGAAGAAGATTTTGACAGGAAGAATACCAGAGTGGCTGCAGAGTGTAAGGATAGGGTCAAATTAAGCTACATGAGGGACAGTTTAGAAGACACATTGAAGGAGGAGCTGTCCCGAGCCGTGGGCGAGTGCGTGGATCGAGTTTTCCGAAAGATGACACCTACAGGGTTGGACATGTCACCTCCTCAGCGCATGTGCTCCTCTCCAGATATCAGCGTGGAGAGAAAGGCAACTCAGGAGGCGGCCCAAAGCGATGACACGCCAATCAAAACTCACTCCTTAGATTATTATGAGGAGTCCCACAGCCCCCAGGATCAAACCGAGGCTCTGTCGCTGGTGGTCCGTAAGCCTGTCGTGACCCCCCTCAGCGCTCCGTCAGTGAAAAGGCCCTTCCCTGTGCACCAGACGCCCTTCCAGTTCAACTACAGTGCCCCACTCCATGACAGTCAAATCCTGGAGCACCTGTTGAAGTATGGCCCGCACTCCAACTTCCTCCCCTGCATGCCCACGGCTGCCGCGATGGACAGGGGCTCTCCAGACACAGTGGACCTGCCCTGGGATGCCATCGCCATGAGGTCAAAGGTCACATCGGGGCACCTAGGTCATCACCCGCGCCCCTCTGCTCTTGGGCCGGTCACTGTGGACAACCTGTGTCTGCCCCACGTCAAGCTGGAGTGTGCGGAGCTGCAGGGCATGGCTGAGCGGAACCCGTACATGTCACTCAATATATCCTTTGACTGTAATAGGTTCAATTAAATTATTTTTCTAGAGCCCAAAATCACAACAGCAGTCGCCTCACTGGGCTATTAGGTAAAACACATTATAGCTAAATCTAAAAGTATAGTATATTAACTTTATTAATAATTCAGTGAAATGTTGTGCAGCCCAAATATTTAGCCTATTAAATATTACTGAAAAATTTGATAAAATAAAAATGATAAAATCAAGTAAATTACTGTGATTGTTATGGTTTCTAGTATATTCAACCAGGAGACCAAAATCTAGTATGTTTCACTCAAAGGGCCACAGTAAGATAAAGTGGCCACTCGGGTATCAGTATTCCTAATAGTTATGGTATATTGTATATCTTTCTAATATCACAGAAGCCCAATTGCTTAGTTATGTTATAGACTCTTGATAACATGAAACATTTACCTTTTGATTTTTACAGCAGCCTTCTACATCCATTTGAACAATGGCTAGTTGAGGTTCAGCGCAGCATGGGCAGTTCCAGTAACAAACTTCAAGGAGAATTTTTTCTTTGATCTGGCTAACCCCATAGAAAATTATAGCATCTTCTTTAATCTGAGCCGAGTAATGACTTTAAGTCTAGAAAAAGACAAATAAAAAGGAATACAAGGCTTTGATAAGAATTGCCAGGAACAAAAGCCAATTTTTCAAAGGCAGAGAAAGCATGGGTTTGTGTTTCAGGAAGGCTGTTTTTTCAGACTTGAAAAGGTGCAGGATCTTTTTCCCCATCATCAGAGTGATAGTGGTGCATCTAAAAGGTCACATCTGAGTGCTGCTGCTACTGCTGCAAACCACAAGTACCTCCCCAGCACAACACTTGAGCTCTTGTCTTCAGCGTTTGCTGTTCCCCTGTCACAATGGACACCGTTAAGAATAGGATAGTGGCCATTTTCCAGAAGAAAGTCAACACAAAAAACCTGCACATGGTGCAAAAATTATAACATTTTACTTTTTACTACATCAAATTAAAGTTTATTTTAAAAACTGAAATTTGTATTTCAAAACAAGCCTAAAATGGAATACTCCAGTTGTATTGATTTTAATTGACAGTAATATAAAGAGATGTGTCTTAGGATTTGCTGTATCTTCATGGTGCAAAGAGCTGTTTTTCTCTTTGAACAACAGCACATCAATCTTTAATTCCAGCTTCCTCATTTCAAAGGTAGTATAGGATTCCTAATAAATATATGGTATAGTGACCTGATAAGGAAATATTATGACCTAAGGCGTAGACTACAGAGGCTCTGCTTCAGCCTGTCTTCATGGCCAAAGGCTGAGACCCCAGGTAGAATTCAATTAATTTTTAATTGTCATGAAAGACATGGTACATAGACTATAATGTTAATCATATATAGGACAACATGTACAGCCCACTGTATGGTTCACAAATGTTTCCTTCACCGTACCTATGCTGAGTTTAGGAAAGTAAACGCAATGCAGCATATGCCGTCTTTAAATCAACCTAATTATATCTTAAATCAGCTCATCCTTTTAGAAACATTTCCAAACAAACTGTGGTAACTGCCAGACATGAAGTGCTCTGCTGCCTAATTAAAAATCCCTAATCACATTTAGTAATTCTGTTTTGCCAATAAACACATGTTAAGGCCATTATTGACTCTCCGCTTAATGCCGAGCTGTTCTTTAGACAAATTGAATTTAGCCACAGATTAGGGAACAAAATACTCTGTGCCACTATCACTTTGCACTGTGTGTGTCTCGTGTGTGTAAATTGTATTTGGCCTTAACCTTAAAGTGAACATCCAGGAGGGTCTCACGCCCAGCCATCTGAAGAAGGCCAAGCTCATGTTCTTCTACACCCGCTACCCCAGCTCCAATGTGCTCAAGACCTACTTTCCAGACGTCAAGGTAATTTTATTCACCAGTATAATCATGTTTACGACTCTGGCGACTTGTGCCAGTGTGTTTGGGACAGAAACATTTAGCGGTGTGTCGGAGGAGAGACAAAGAGGCAGAGGGCTTAAATAACAAAGGCGCTGAGCTGCTAGTATGTCCTGGGGGCAGAGGGAGATACACGGGCATTCTCTCTTTAAAAAGGCCACTCCAGTCAGCAAATGGACTGACAAAAGACTCTGTAGGAGCGGCAGTGCTATTGAGTGTCAACACAGGGTTGGTATTAGAGACGCTGCAGTGTGAGTGTGCAGGCGGCCCGCCGGGCGGGCGGGGGTCTAAACACAACATCCTGTGGCCTGGGCCTCGTGGCAGGCCTCCTTTGGCTCCTCTGTGCCACTCTGTTGTGTCCTTTTGTTACTTTGTCCAGTTTGCTGCTGTGTGCTTGTGACCTCTTCTATCCTCTAACAATATGTGAGCTACCACCTTGTTTAGTTGTTTTTCTAACTTGGCCTGGAGTGGCCAGTCAGATATATCTAGATTTTGTGGGGATTTCTTTCAGTAAATGTTGTGCTTTTGTGTTTAAGTCTTTGCCTTAGAGTTGTCCTTATTGTTTACATTTTTATTTAGTACTTTTTTGTATTTATTATATATTTAAATGAAGTAATACACATTTAAATTAGAAAAAGAACATGGCTTTTTTTGAATGAAAACTGTTGTTTCAACAGGAAAAACAGTCCAAATTAATTTGCGTTAGAATACTTTGTGTTAACCATATACTGTATAGGTCTATGGTGTTAACCCACACAGAGGAAGGATCAACATTGTTCGCCAGAGTGTACCATTTGTAATCATTAATGAAAATGTGAACTGTGACAACTTGTTGTCTATTCTACAAGCCAGTTCATTTAAAATCAGATGTCTAGCTGTTTCCACCCAACACATCTCAATCTATTGTTGTTATTGTTTTAGTATAAATAATAAGTAATTTGCCTCCCAAGAATTAGTTTAATAGATAATATTAACTCAAGCTTAATAATTCAAAACAGTACTTTATAAACATCATTCTGAGTATAGGGCCTTTTGTGCCCTTATTGTGAACCTAAGAGTCAGTGCAGGCCTGTCCCAGTCTGGCTGTGACCCTGAGGTCAGGGGGGAGGATGCTGGGCGGCTGCCTGTGTCACGTCTCCTCCTGGCCTAAACTCCGGTGGTGGGAAGTGGCAGAGCACAAAAGCCACCTAATCCCAGTGTCTGATTCCATCGTATCAACTCGAGTCACCCAGTGTCCTTACGCCGCTCTCACCCGCCACACCACACACAAGAAGCGTCTTTGATGCCTGCCCAGCCCTTAGGCATTTGGCTCCTTTCTTTCTGGATGACCAGATAGAATAACAAGACTAATGTCAAGACACACAGCGCCCCGACAGATGTTTTTTCACCCTGAACAGTGGTGGGAAAAGATCAGAGTCATTAACGTCAAAGTGAGTGACGGAGCATCAGGTGCCTGTGCCCTGCAGGTACGAGGCAGAGCGAACCACAACAGCACTTTCACTTTTAGATTGAATTGAAAACACATCTTCATATTTTCAAGTCAAGTGAGATTGAATTTTTAACCAGCCTTTTTAATTAATTTCCAGAACAAGTTGTCTTTTTATATGCCCGTTGAGGTCAAAGACTAATACACATCTTCTGTTCTGCTGCTAGGAATGGGTTTTCAAACTAATTTAACAATAACTGTTCCTTCCTCTCCCTCTCTCTCGCTTAGTTCAACCGCTGCATCACCTCTCAGCTGATCAAGTGGTTTAGTAACTTCAGGGAGTTCTACTACATCCAGATGGAGAAGTTTGCGCGGCAGGCCATTGTAGACGGGGTGGGGGACGTGAAGGACATCACTGTCAGCAGAGACTCAGAGCTGTTCCGAGCACTCAACATGCACTACAACAAAGCCAACGACTTCCATGTAAGTCTCACTAATAGTCACCCTTTTACTTTTCAACTAGTTCTACACAGTCAGCATTACATTAGAATGACACTAATCTAATGTAATGCTGACATCTTAAACTAGCTGCACCTGTGATAGATCATTCCTTACAACCATTATCTAAATTCCCGAGTGATGCTTTATCAAACTGTGGGAAGAGGAAGCCACAAAATCCGACTAAAACAACTGTGGATTAGAGCACCGGCACGCCTGAACGCGGCCGAGATTGCTACTGATGCGGAATGCTGAGAAAGACGCGGCGGATTGTGAGGGAGAAGGGCCTTCGGTGGGAAAGGACTGCACCGTTTTCTTTACCTTGGGACCAAGACATTCCTTTCCCAGGGACGCTTTGTGTTAGGAGATGAGGGCAAAGAAAAATAACTTATACTAACAACTGTTGTGCTAACTCGCCAGTGGATGGGAAAGAAGTGCGGCAGGGCGGATATCTCCCAGCATTCTTTGCTACCAGCAGTCCTTACACAATGATGAAGTTCAGGTTCAGGCATGGCACCCAACTACTGTAGGTTAACAGAATAGAGAAAGATTTGCTGGCGCTTCTTTGAGAAAAATTGAGTATGACAATTTTCATACTACAATCTACTAACATAATTCATCTATAAGTCTATAAGTCTATGTAAGACTAGGGTTGTCAAAAGTTTCGAAAATCAGATACTAATTGATACTCAATCTAGTATCGAAGCTAGATACTCATTTGAGCAAGTATCAACACTAAAAAAGTCACATTCACAGGACAGAAATGAACCTTTCCTGAATAGCTTTAGAATGATCTTGAGCTGTATCAGAACAAGTATAAGACCACACAGAGTAGTATATGCACATGGACCACTATGGAGCCAACCTGGACGACCTGGATTAGACAGATATAAGACTACATGGTAATATAAAAGAAAGTACCATGATTTAATGTTGAAAATGCCATTTTCTTGTCTAAAAAAAGAGTGTTTTTATTATTATTGTGGTATCGGAATCAGTATTAAACTTCGAGTCTATTCCTTAGTATCGAAATCGAGTTTGAAATTTTAGTATCGTGACACTATATGAGACACACGTTTTACTATATAATTCATATAGTCCATAATCTTAAAGTGGTCATGACTTAATAATGAATGCCACTTATGAATGACAACAGATTTCAAAACAATTCATCAACGTTCTTCAGTCCACAATCATAACAACAGGCTTTAGATTTTTTGCGTCTCACCTGTGAAGACGGCCTTTCATATTCATAATCCTAAATCAATAATCACACCGACTGCGAAGAAGCTACATGCTTATCTCTGATCTTATTAGTCTGACCCCAGTGGGACCAGGAGTAACGCTCGTTTATTTCTAAGGATTTGTGATTCGCCTAAAACCCCTGAAAATAAAAGCTTACTCAAGTTCAGGTTGGAAAAAACAGGCAAAGCTAATCAAAGCCAGTCTTTAATTGAAAGTTAATGCTTGCATCGATGCATTTCTAGTGCGGAGAACAAAGAGAGGCGCTCCCTTTTATCAGCTTTGAAGACTTGCCGTACATGACTTAGTTTGTGTGTTTTGAGGAATTGACTTGCAGCCGCCCTCAGCATTATTTTAAGGATTCATATGGAATAACTAACTAGCTCACCTTTTCTTCTCTTTGTTTTGCAGGTTCCGGAGCGATTCCTGGAGGTTGCAGAAATCACCCTCCATGAGTTTTACAACGCCATCTCTGCCTCCAAAGACTCGGACCCCTCCTGGAAGAAGGCCATCTATAAGGTGATCTGTAAACTGGACAGTGAGGTCCCAGAAGAGTTCAAGACGTCTTCCTATTTATAAACATGGCTGCCAGTCGACTGCTTATATAGTGCTTTTTAGTGAAGTGGAATGTAGATACTAAGAACTATAGCTGTACACACCTGTAAATCTGTTAGTGAATGCTGTTGTGTTTTGTTGATTTGATTTTTAGTGTTTCTCTGGTTTGAAATATTCAAACTAAAATGTAAATATGAAATGTTTACAAAGGTTTAACTGTGAAATCTGGCATAATTGAAGTTATTGACATTGACCACTTAACCACCATAAGTTTCATTTTCTGAGGCATTTTTGCAATTTTAACAGGTTATGATAAGACTAAGGTGAAGTTGTAGTCAATTCTGTAATATAAGTGTGTATTTAAAGGTTGGAGCTTGAGCATTAAGGAAAATAATGGATAGAAGTTTATTTTAAGCCCACGCTAGTCAGTTAGTAGTTATCTTCCATTATTTTACATTGGTGTTAATGTTATGAAGAAAAACATGGTGCTTAAAATTTTTACAATTTAATCTTAAATTTACAATTTTATTTGGAATTATTTTGAATTCCCACTGCATTACTTTGATTCCATCTTTGTGTTCTTTTTTTCAGCTGTTATGTTGATTGGTCTAAATACACAACTATACAACTGCAAGATGTAAATGTAAAATATATGAAACCATTTTTTATTATGTATTAAGACATGTATGAACTGCAATTAAATCACTCAAATTTAAATGCATTCAGGTTTCTTCCATTACAAAACAGACCCTCTTATTCACAGCTGGTAAACAATGCCATCCACATTGTTCCCCGAAGCCAATTCAAGTGACCCCTCTAGGCGCTTTCATTGTTCGGACTGTCCACACGGATGCGGACAGTGGCGGCCATGTCTTAAAAAGCGACCACAATGCATTCCCTCCTCATGACTAATGCGCATAGTGACCTCATGTGAGCGGGAGTGCCACACAAGCAAAATTCCACCGGCCCATTCACGCTTTCTTCCAGGCATCACAGCTCACAGCCAAATAATAATAATAATAATAATAATAATATAGTGCATTTTTAACAGAACTGGATGTAGATGAAATAATAAATAAATCACATATAATGTAATGTAATGATTTGAACATTTCATAAATACCTTGTATCATCCTGTGATCAAGACATAGAGGGCCCAGTCAAGAAGAGCATCCAAAAATCTATGGAAAATTAATAAATCAATGATGATGTCAAAGCGGAGACAGATACTGAGAATTATGAAATATTTATGCATAGTGTCATTAATTATTGCCTATAACATGGTCACATATCATACATAGCCTTAGAGCTGGACTATGTGACAAAACGTTAATCATGTTTTTTATTTAATTTTTTTATGAGATTTCTGATACTGATACTTTGACTTTAAGCATCTGCCGATACCCGATATCAGCGATACCAGTGTATCTCTCAAAACACCATTAACTTATTACAGAATAAATCCAACTGTGTTATGTAACTGTTATTTATCCTGCAAGTAACTACTGAACTGCTTTGTATAAATAAATCATAAAAGATGTTCTAGGCCTACATCAGCCAGTAAATAGTCTTATTACATCACTTAAAGGTCCAACCAGACTGATACCTGATCCAGCAAATTTTCCTGGATCAGTACAACATTCGACCAGTATCCGTATCGGTGCATTCCTATTAAAAACAATTGAAAAAATATATATTAATTTCCTGAACAAAAACAATACATACTTTTAATCATTGCCGTTTAATACAAATTGTCAAATTTTTCCTCCAAAGTCAGAGATATGTTCCAAACCACATGCTTTTACTGAGGATTGGCTGTGGACTGCTTCATTAAAAAGACTCAAGCTGGTCATTGACAATTAGAAATGACTGAATCTTAATCTTGATTAAACTTTGATTAATTGCACAGCCCTACATTATTGCCCCAACTTTTTTAAAAATGAGTTTATACTTTATGACCTACTATAGTCACCTTAGACAAGTCAAAATTATTTTCAGGTGATTGAATATTATAAAAACATGGCGCTTCTTGTTGCTGGCTGAGATAAAACAGCCAGTGCCCAAAACCAAACATTTAATTGGAAAAGCTGTCAGGTACCCAAGCACCAATTACATCAGAAATGATAACATTAAGGAAATTACAACAATAGTCTGTTTCATGAGAGAGACCGGAGACAATACAGCCCACTAATCTTTTAATACACATTTCTTTCCAATTAGACCAGTCTCCTTCAGTAAATTAATTTATATTCTCAACTCAATTAAAATGCCTGTGGTCCAAAGCAAAGTGCTATGCTCAAATTAATTTGTTGTGTGACATTTTCTGAACAAGACTTGGTCACCTCTGATAATAATGAAAGAAAACAAAGGGAGTGCCTTCAGTTGTTGAGCAGGCAGCCCCAGGCGTCAAGAGCATAGACTTCACCGCAGTGATGGAAATTGTTTTTGGAGATAAGAGGAAGTATTTTATAAAACAAATCATGCTTTGTAATGAAGATGAAATGGAAATCAAAAGGTGACAGAAACAAGAGCTGAAAATGAACGTAAAATGACTTTGTTTGAGCTATATGGTAACCACTAATTTCACATTTGCACACAAAGCTGATTAACGCGGTTTTATAAGGAGACGAGTGTGCCTACTGCTGTAATGTGAGTTCTTGGAGTAACAGCGTCATCTAGTGGTCCTTTTCTGTAGTGTACTCAACCCGACACATCTTGATACTTAATAGCTGCAATACCTAAAAGAAGGTGAAATCCAATTCTATACCTACAATATTATACGAGAGAAAAAATATTTAAAGGTATATTTCACAGTACATTATCATATACAAATTACAATAATTAACCATAACCTACAGCAAAAGAGGTTGCCGTGTGAGGAGGGCCAAGAGGGGCTTCATTGATTGGATGGGGTCAGCCAAGGTCCCATCAATAGAGTAGCTTCTAAAAGGTATTGAAGCCTCCTCAGCTTAATTCAGTGTCCAAGAAAAGAGAAAAAATACAGTACATAAATATAGATGGTTGAACTGCTGATGTAGAAGGTGTTAAACTGCCACATTTAATACATTGTGTGGTTAATATGTGGCGGACTTGTAGTATATTGTTGTGACACAGATCATTTTGTGCATTAGTGATGACATGAGTGTGTCCTTTCCATCGTTCAGGGCAATAATTAAAAAGGACGTGTTATGCTTTTTGGGGTATTAAGTATTAAACTATAACATACAGAGATATTTATTTGTCATTTTGTTCATAGTAAACTTCAATTTTGATCTAAAATGCCCAAATAATAGTGGCGTTTCACCATAGCAAGAAGCAGTGTTTTTACTGTTGAAAATGTCTATGTGACATTTTTCACCCTATGTATGACCCAGAGTTTGAATTTTTGAATAATCAGAAATAAGTACAGAGAAGTGGGTGGAGACAGGGGGTATAAGGGGAAACTGAAATTTTCTGAGTACGGTACTCAAGCCCTGAATGCAGGACAGTGGAGGATTACTCAAACATGAATGAACCAAATTTAAAAAGATCAAAATGAAACTTTGAGTAAGCTAATGATATGGTGTGGAGCGAATGAATAATGCAAAAGCGACTTTCAGTATTACACCTTGGGGTGTCATTGGAGGAGCTGGAGGATGTTTTTGGGTTGAGGGAAGTCTGGGAGTCCCTGCTTAGACAGCTGCCCCCACGACCCTGCCCCGGATAAGCAGAAGAAAATGGATGGATGGACTTTCAGTATCCGGAAAAACAGTATATAAGACAAATGCATTATGATTATTATTTGCAGTAGGACAGTAATATGAAAACATAACATGAAAATACAAAAAAAGATCTGTACTTCATCAATTCAACAACAACAAAAGAAAACACAACAACCTATTAAAATAAACTATATAATCTGATTTAACATGTTTGCGTCTTGAAATTATTATAACATTATTTTTCTGTGGGTGGTCCCGGGTCGGTTGTGATGTTTTTTTGGGGTCCTGGCCTGGGAACTCTTGAATA
>KN476798.1:4038-18399 GCA_000787095.1 Periophthalmodon schlosseri | reverse complement strand
GAAAGAGAGGAGCCACTCCATAGAGAGAGAGAGAGGAGCCAATTCATAGAGAGAGGAGTTGCTCCATAGAGAGAGAGAGAGGAGCCACTTCAGAGAGAGAGAGAAGCCACTTCAGAGAGAGAAAGAGAGAGAGGAGCCATTTCAGAGAGAGAGAGAGGAGCTGCTTTAGAGTGCAAGTGGAGCCACTCCAGAGAGAGAGGAGCTGCTCCAAAGAGAGAGGAGCCGCTTCAGCGAGCGAGGAGCCACTTCAGAGAGAGAGGAGCCGCTCCATAGAGAGAGAGGAGCCAATTCAGAGAGAGATGAGCCGCTACATAGAGAGAGAGAGAGGAGCCAATTCAGAGAGAGAGGAGCTGCTCCAGAGAGACAGAGAGGGGAGCCACTTCAGAGAGAGAGAGGAGCCACTTCAGAGAGAGAGAGAGGAGCCGCTTCAGAGAGAGAGAAGAATCACTTCAGAGAGAGAGAGAGGAGCTGCTTCAGAGAGAGAGAGGAGCTGCTCCAGTGAGAGAGAGGAGCCGTGAAGTTTCTCCCCTTTCATTAGCATACACCTTGAGTTTGAGTGAAGAAAAAAACTGTATTTGTTCCCAGTTATTATATTTTTTTTGCATACACAGAGTAGTGACATTTCAGCCCTTCATCAACATCATTCATCAGCCCTTCATCATGATACCCACGTCTTTTCTTTGAACCACTGATGGAGCCTCTGCCACCTCCGCAGTGACCAGTGGGTTGTCGGTTGTAGACAATTTTGGACAGACTGTGGACTCAGAGTAAACAGTGCAGTCAGTCATTAACATCTCCGTGGACACAAACCACAGCGACACCGGACAAGTCTGCGCTCCTCTGTCTTTCTGCGTCTCAGTGAGTAACCCCCTCATGTCCCCGCACAAGGGACATTTTACCAGAACTCAGAACTTTGTCCACAGAACGTTAGCTTGGGGCTAGAGGTCAAAGTTCATGGGATCACACAGGGACCCAGCTGTTGTCTGCTCCGTCACTAATCAATAGTTCAAAAAATAGGCCAGCGCTTAAGGTGTGTAGACAGCGTTCAAAATACATGTGAAATAAACTGTTTTTGAGACATATTAATAGCCTATATTTCAGAGATTTTCATTGTTTTTCTAGCTTTCTGCTGGTTAAGTCAACAATTTTGTGGAGTCCTGCAAGGTGACTTCTGTTGTGATTTGGGGATAATACAAAAAATATATTGAACTGAGTAAACTGAAAAAGGTAACATATTTTTATGACTGTCACTATCAAGTGATCAAACCTTCTTGCCGAAGCCTGATCGTGTCAGATCTCAGAAGCTAAGCAGGGCTGGTCCTGGTTAGTACTTGGATAGGTAACCACTGGGAATACCAGGTGCCACAGAGGGGCGCCAGTAGCAAAAACGTTTGTTGTGTCCATAGGCAAGACACTTCACCCACATTGCCTAGTATGAATGTGGTGTGTGAATGCTGGCGGTGGTCGGTGCTCCTAATTATTCACCATGATGAGTTTAAGCACTTTAAACTTTAAATAAGCGCTTTCCACAACTCTCAGAGACCAGAGCAGAGTCTTGCCATGAGGGTAAATCTAACAACAACTAGCATGCTAACAGCACACTTTCTGATTAACAGACAATAAATGCTGTATAATTAGATACAGACCGCTAGAGCTGCTTATACAAAACAATACAGTTGACACTACCAGACCAAGTTACAGGTCAGATTTGCCTTTTATGTACTGAGACCAGTCCCCAGAGAGTGAACTCTGTAATCACCAGCATCCATCCTTCTGAACATAATTTGTGTCCTCAGGCAAGACACAGCTCTGTTTCTTTTGTCCAATGACCCTGTGTGTGTTTACAAAGGATTCAGTTTAAATTCCATAAACATGACCTGAGTCCCATTATAAGACGTAAACATGCCATTGCTCATTTGTACAGTTACCCCATGAGATATTATAAGCAAGGACTACCCACATCTGTAGCTACAATTGACAAGGTAATTTAAGTTGCTGTAACTATGCAGTTTCCTCTTTCACTTGAGGAAATCTGTGTGGTGTTGTTTATTAAGTTATTTGGTGCCGCCAGTGAGTGAAGCTATCTGTTTTTTTGAATCAAAAGTAAACATTGTTATTTGCAAATGAAACAGTTATGTTTAGTTAGTTTTAAATGTCTTTCCTGACACTCCTTCTACTTCATAATACACTGTACATACATACACTGTAATATATTCAAATTCCTCCACGCCAAACCATGGCCATTTATTTTGCAGTGCCTGTTTTGATTGGCTGCTGTGGCATGATGTCCCGCCCCCTGCTGTATGCTTTGCTGTGCTGCTCTATGTGGGCCCTGTCTGTGCTCAGTTTGTCAGGTGGGTCACTTCAGCTCAGTTAAAACTATCCTATCAGTGATCCTAGTCCTACCCGCACTCTGTCAGACTCTATAGGGTAATGTCCTTGTGTCTAAACATACAGTGTTCTCTGACGCCCGCTCCGCCCACTCACTGCTGCGCACCCGCAGAGCCAACTCTTTCCTGGAGGAGCTGAAGCCGGCTAACCTGGAGCGCGAATGTGTGGAGGAGAAGTGTAACTTCGAGGAGGCCCGTGAGATCTTCCTCACCAGAGAGGCCACAGTGAGACCCTCTTCACTCTTCGGGTTACTCTTAAGATAGTGATAGTGAAAAGTGCTGACTGTGTGTCTGTTCTCAGCTGGAGTTCTGGACTGTCTATACAGGTATCACCTTGTAATTTCATCACGTCATAACAAAGGTGTAATAACATCAATAAAACACATTTGTCCTATAATACACATACAAGTTATAACTAGTACATGAGTCAAAAGTGTGTGGTGAATAGATGGGAACCAGTGCCGCTCCAACCTGTGCGTCCATGGCACCTGTGTGGACCTGTTCCAGGCCTACGCCTGCCGATGTGACCAGGGCTTTGAGGGACGCTACTGCGACCAGCGTGAGATTACATCACTGTTATGTCTGTTTGTTACATGTCTGTTACATGTCTGTTACATGCCTGTTACATGTGTCTTACATATTTGTTACGTCTGTTACATAACTGTTACGCAACTGTTACATGTATGTTACATGTCTATTACATGTTTATTACATGTCTGTTACATGTCTCTTACATGTTTATTACATGACTGTTACAGGTATGTTACATGTCTCTTACATGTTTATTACATGACTGTTACATGTATGTTACATGTCTATTACATGTTTATTACATGACAGTTATATGTCTGTTACATGTCTCTTACATGTCTGGGCAACTGTTAAGGTAAATTCATACTTCATTAAAAGCAAGAAGTCTGTTCTCACCTCTTGTTCTGTAGGTCCTACAGCTTGTACTTGACACATCGGCTGAACAGCATTTTGTTCTTACAGGACTGTCTGATTTTAATTTTAAAAGTGGGTGTGGCTAATTGTAAATCTATATCTCTTATACAAAATTTTATTTAAAGCTCTAGGTGTAAGAACAAACTTCTGACATACTAAGTACAATTACAAGTCTGTTATAAGTCTGTTACACGTCTGTTACACGTCTGTTACATGTCTGTTACATGTCTGGCTGACCGTTGCATGTCTGTTATATATGTGGGTGACTGGTGGCTGTGTAGAGCAGCAGTGAGCCTCTGTTCTCCATGTGTTCATGTTCAGCCCAGACCCACACTAACTGCTCTGTGGACAACGGAGGCTGTGACCACAACTGTGAGGAGAGTGAGGAGGGGCCCGGCCGGAGCTGCAGCTGTGTGGATGGGTACAGACTGCACAACGACCAAAAGAAGTGTGAGCCTATAAGTGAGTACTCACACGAAATGTGAGCCTATAGGTGAGTACCCACAAGAAGTGTGTGCCTATAAGTGAGTACCCTCAAGAAGTGTGTGCCTATAGGTACCCACAGGAGGGGTCTTTTTGAAATAGCTTCCTTCCTCTTCCCTTTACCCTATCTATGTGAAATCTGGATCTGCACTTACAAAACAACCATTACAAGTTTTAGTACACTATGAAATGAAGTTATGAAATATGTTTCATACCGACAACAGTGGTGGGCAGTCGTTCCACAATACAGGGCGTGCCTCATTTCTTAGAGCGAGTGGAGTGTGTCCCAAACCTGAGTGCTGTATGTGGTGCTCAGGACCTATTGCAAATGTCTTCCCAGTGAGTGTAGTGTGACAGGGTAAGAAGAGGGAGGAGGAATTGTTGGTTTGGAAAAGTGTGAAGAGCGTGCTTACAGGTGAGAACCTAGTGGAGGTAAGAGCCCACAGATCATTGATCAAAACCAGCAGGAAGTGGGTGCCTACAGGTGGGTATTCCAAGGAAGTGTGTGTCTACAGAGGAAGGAAGTGTGTGTCTCTATTCACTTTTTCAGAATTTAATTTAGTGAGGTAGATTTTAAATATTTTGTACTCTCTGTAATTACAGCACAGTAACTACACATCTAGTCCATCTTTAATGCATTGATTCTATGTGTATGAAAAAGTCTTGCTGTGTGGTCCGAACAGAGGCCTGGTCTGACTGGTTCTAATTCTCTGCAGACCACTCATCCTGTGGTCAGCTGCTCATCAGCCGTTCCTCATATTCTGAGCCTGTCATTGGTCTGCAGCCCTGGGTGGTGGGGGGCGAGGTGGGCAAGAAGGGGGAGAGTCCTTGGCAGGTGAGACTATCCGCTCATGTTACCGCAGTACAATACACGTGCGGGCTGCACGATATGAGAAAGAGATGCAATATTAGATAACTGTGTTTTGTTTTGCGGTAACAATATTATTGCAATATTTTAATATACTTTTTGGCATAACAAGTTCAAATATTTAAAACAAAAAATGCACTTGCCTTTATTTACAAGTCAAAGTAGGTCAAAATAAAACCTGACTAAACCAAGACCAAGCCACCTAAACCAAGTCCATTTTACTTTCTATAAACAGTACACTTCTGTAAAATGGAGAACTTTGTCTTGTGATATATTTATTTTCTTGCGATATCGATTATTGCGTCAACCAATATTATGATATTAATTTTGCAATATATTGTGCAGCCCTAGTACATGTTACTGTCAGATGTGATAATGATGTGATGGTGTGAAGATGTGACGATGTGATGTGATGATGCATTGATGTGATATTGCAATGGTGTGATGATGTGGTATGATGATGTGATATTGTGATGGTGTGATGATGTGATGGTGTGATGATGTGATATTGTGATGGTGTGATATTGTGATGGTGTGATGATGTGATGGTGTGATGATGTGATATTGTGATGGTGTGATGATGTGATAATGTGATGGTGTGATGATGTGGTATGATGATGTGATATTGTGATGATGTGATATTGTGATGGTGTGATGGTGTGATGATGTGATAATGTGATGGTGTGATGATGTGGTATGATGATGTGATATTGTGATGATGTGATATTGTGATGGTGTGATGGTGTGATGATGTGATAATGTGATGGTGTGATGATGTGGTATGATGATGTGATATTGTGATGATGTGATATTGTGATGGTGTGATGATGTGATATTGTGATGGTGTGATGATGTGATATTGTGATGGTGTGATGATGTGATATTGTGATGGTGTGATGATGTGATATTGTGATGGTGTGATGATGTGATATTGTGATGGTGTGATGATGTGATATTGTGATGGTGTGATGATGTGATAATGTGATGGTGTGATGATGTGATATTGTGATGGTGTGATGATGTGGTGTAATGTGATATTGTGATGTGTGGTGTGATATGATATTGTGATGTGTGATGATGTGGTGTGATGTGATGTGATATTGTGATGGTGTGATAATGTGATATTGTGATGGTGTGATGATGTGGTGTGATGATGTGATGTCACGATGTGATGCGATGATGTGATGAGATAATGTGCTGTGATGATATGGAGTGATGATGTGACGTGTCATATGATAACGTGTGATGTGTGACGTTATGATGTGACGGTGTGATGTGATGAGGCGATAATGTGTTGTGATGATGTGATGTTATGATGTGATGTTGTGATGATGTGATGGCGGTGTTCAACAGGTGATGGTGCTGAACGCCCGTGGTCGGCTGCACTGTGGAGGGGTCCTGATCGATCAGAACTGGGTCCTGACCGCGGCACACTGTCTGCGGAAAATCCACCGCTTCAGGGTCAGACTGGGTGAGAACCATCAGGTCTACAGCCAATCAGAGGGCAGTCAATTACTTCACTTCTCACAGCCCCACCTGGAAAACCACCTGACACGATAAGGAGGCAGTCTGTCCATGTGTGAGGACATGAGAACGTTGAGCATTTCAAGTTCATCTTTATGTTTCATTACGATCATGCCATTGCAGTTACTAGCACATATCAGTGTACTATTGATAAAGCTTAACAAATGACAGTTGTACAGTAGTAGTAGCAGCAGTAGATGGTGGGGGAGTCAGATTTGGGCATGGGATTGAGTAGACTGAAGACTGAGGTGAGGGGTAATTGTGCAAAGATTTGGGAAAAAAAAAAAAAAAAAAAAAAAAAAAAGGAAAAAACTACATCATATATAAGAACATAATATAAAAGTAATAATCATAGTATTAAGAATAAAAAATAATAAAACAATACTAATCTAAAAGAGAAAAATTGTATAAATAATAATAATCATTTTTAAACAAAAACTAAATGACAAAATAATGATGGGAAAAGGTTATTTGGCCTGTTTAATTAAGTTTAATTATTGTAAACAACTCATTGATTAATCAAAGGAATAATCACCAGATTAATCAATAAGCAAAATAATTGTTTGTTGCAGCTTTAGATGCATTGGTGCATCATTTTACACCAAAATCCTAAGTCTCTGAATCATAATGCAACTATGATAACTGATTACTGATTATGAGACAGTCATTTATAATTTAGCTTAACAGCACATCTAGTGTTTCAAAATGGATTTGCACCGTTTAATGTGTGCCAGGCAGTGTGGAGTAGCTTTATAAACCAAGTACTAAAAGATGTCCAGAGCCCATGTTGTAGCAGTGAGTTGGGATTGTGTCTCCTTTCTCCATCCGCTGTAGTTTTACCCCCCACGTTCAGACTGAGCGTGTGTGTGTGTGTGTGCAGGGGACTATGACCGGCTGCGTGATGAGGACAGCGAGGTGGTCTTGCGAGTGGTCAAAGCCTTCAAACACCCTCTGTACAACAGCCGCACCATGGACAACGACATCGCCATGCTGCGCCTGGAGAGCCCCGTCACCTTCTCCAACTACATCCTCCCTGTGTGCCTGCCCCGCCCCGACATGGCCCGCCGCGTGCTCCACCGCAACGGCACCCTCACCATGGTCACCGGCTGGGGCAAGGAGGACGTGGACAGCCTCCGCTACAGCTCTACCCTCAACGGCATCAAGATCCCACTGGTGGAGAGGTCTACATGCTCCGAGCTCATGACCAACAACATTTCGGAGAACGTGCTGTGCGCTGGAGTGGTGGGCAAGCAGTACGACGCCTGCGAGGGAGACAGCGGGGGCCCCATGGTGACGCTGTACAAGAAAACGTGGTTCCTGGTGGGGCTAGTGTCCTGGGGGGAGGAGGGCTGCGGAAAGGAGGACAAGCTGGGCATCTACACCAAAGTGTCCAACTACCAGCAGTGGATGGACGAGGTGAGACAAGAGTGGGAGCGAACGCAGACGCAGAACAACCCACACGCCATGTGACCATGGGAAGTCAAGATGCAGTCAACACACAATATTATCAATTTGCCTGAGTAATTTTAAATGATAGAATTTCAGTTTTATGTTGGTTTAGTTCTGGGGTTGTACCAAATTCTATGCACTGTACTACTTATACTTTAGTCAGAACTATTACATACTCATGATAATTCCAAATGTGTCAATAAAAACTGATAATCTTGTTGGGAGTGTGGCTTTGTTGGAGCTTAGTATTATTATTGGATAGAAAGTTGTAGTAGTGTCCAGAGGTGTTTTACATTCATTCATTTACATTTACTTGAGTAACTTTATAAAGAAATTGTGCATTTCAGAGTACTTTTCTAGCAGCATACTTTTACCCCTATTTGAGTATTGAAGTAACTCTTACTTGAGTAAAGGTTTTGGTTACTCTTCCCACTGTAAGTCTACAAGTGACAAAAGCTTTGTGTTGCCAATATGAAATTATTTGAACATGTGTTTCTTGCACAAATGTTCAAACAGTTAGGATATGATTTCGTTTTTTCATTTTTGTGAATCCTTTGAAAATACCAGATTGTGTGCATTATTTAATGTTTTGGCCTTCCAATTACTCTTGCTTTAGTAATACTCTTCCTAAATACTTTTTTACTCTTACTTGAGTAATGTCTTGCACCACTGCTTTTCTACTTGAGTAATATCATTTTGAAGTAACATTACTTTTACTTGAGTACAAGTTTTGGCTACTCTACCCACTGCCATAGTAATACATTTTGAAGTGCGATATCGCCAAAGAAAATATTGCGACATCCAATAACAGGCTAGTAAAGGTGCACAATGTACATTTTCTAGTGGAGGTCTGTCACCTGCTTGTCTCCATGGAGATGTTATTGCTTCACTGTTCCACAGTTTGGCATTAAAACATCTATCTGCATCAAGACGAGCCGGATCGGATAAAGTAACAAGTCAGATCTGTGGAAAGGCAGCCCCACTCACAGTAAGAATGCTTGTTTTTCCAAGGTATTTGTTCAGCAATATAAACACCTGTATTTAAATAAGTCAAATCAGTACAGATACAGTTCAAATATATTATATAAGCAGCTCTTTGGGTCAAAATAATTCTGCTGTGTACTGTCTGCATCTAATTATATATGCATTTAAGTTAACCAGGTAGAGGTAGCAACAATAAAACAATGACTGATCACAAACTTTGATTCTCTCAGAGTTTAACCAATATATTGTACAGGAGTCTAGGACTTGAGTGTGGTACCCCCTGGAGGTATAACCAAGAACTGCAGCGGTTATTATTTAGAATACCTCCAAGCCCTAGTTCCATGTTTTCACTGCTCGGGCTAGTGCAGTCTTATTATCTGAGTTTAGCCTCTGGCATAATCCCTGGTTGGCCAGTCCATTTCCATATCCAGTATTGCAGTTCTGGGGGCAGACTGGAGCCACCGTGAGGAGCCATGAGGAGCTATGAGCAGCTGTCAGGTCTGGTCTCTCCTCTGTCTCAGCTCCTCCTCGTACTTCTGCAGCTGCAACATGAAGCCTGGGTTGGGTTCAATCACATGGCGTGCTTCTTTCACTTTCTGTAACAACAAATCACAATTTTTCCTAAGTAAATAATCCATTATTGGCCCATATTTCCACTTAAAGGAGCACTATGTAACATTTCTGGAGGGGGGTCACATGGAGATGTTATTGCTTTGACTGGAATATTCCAAGGCATGGCATTAAATATATCTATCTTGTATTTATTCAATGACTGGTATTTTATAGCTCAAAAGTACCTTAAAACATGCATTCTGTGAGTGGGCTTGCATCTCCACAGATCTGACTAGTAACTTGGCCTAGATTTGTCACGCTTGTCTCCTTGGAGATAGATCAGTTTAACTGGATTCTTCCGACATTCACAAACTCACAAGAACCCATCCGGTTCGGCTCCTGCTGGTGCGATAGGCCCGGCAATGATCCGAGATTGGACCCAATCACAGAGCGGCATTGTGGTTTGGGCAGGGCCAAAGGTGAAGCTCCCAAACCAACCAAAACAAACAGGGCGACGTCGTCAGATGTACATCAGCCTATATTAGCTCAAATACAGACTATGTTGATTGTGAAAAGGTAAGTGTTTTGTGCATTTGTGGACGGTGAAGACGTCTGTGCTTTTCTCTCAACTGGATTTAACAAAAGTTTGATTTATCGGCTTGTTTATTTATTTATTTATTTGGTTGGGACAATGCATGTTAATGAACAGACATGATACAACATGAATGTAAACACACCGGATTATAGCCGAAGGCTAATTTCCATCCGTTGTCCCAAGGTTATTCCGCTGTTGTGACACTTTGACCATTCAGCTTGGAGTATTCGAGGACGTCCTGATAGGTCCTGATTGCCTTCCCTGAGTGATTATGTGTACAACTCAATTCATTGATAAAAAAGGTCTTTGTGTTCTGGTAAAATAGATATTGAACTGGCAGATATTAGAAGAATTTAACCATAATATGGCATCTCCAACTTTGCAAAAGTTTCTTTAACAGTTCTGGCTAACCTTAGATGGGGTGCAGTTAGATCATTACTATTATTTATTACTTATTACTATTGAACATAAACTATTATGCATTTATTAGTGCACAAAGTTAGGTATGTTTAAAGTACATTTTATACACATACATTTACAATTGTAATAGGAATGTGCTGAATAACATTTGAATTATTCAGTGTAATATGTATAATTCCTAAATCCTTCGGAGAGCTACTTGGAATGGGATGGAGAGCTACTAGTTGGAGACCCCTAAGCAGTCCCACTATCTTCTAGCAACATGTGTGCGGATCTTTGCAACAGGTGAACCAAAGCATGGCCCCCATACTTGAACCAAGCTGAAGTATATGCTACATTATGCAAATATGATACAGCCCAAGCTCCACCCACAACACGCTAGCTCCACCTAAAACATGCTAGCTCAACCCACAACACGCTAGCTACATGTGTGCACACGGAAGCCTCAGGGCCCATATTATGCTATTTTCTAATCTATGTTATCATGTTGTTTCCTTATTAGAAACATACCTGGAGTTGTGTTTTGTCTCATTAACACACAAACCCTTAATATTTACTCATATTTGAGTTCTTCTCTCACACAGAAAACACTGTTTCACCTTGTGATGTCATGTGGTAATACAGGAAGTGCTCCACTGTTTTAAACTTCATACACCTTCACTACAATCATTTGGATAATTTCAGCACTGGAACTGCCAATCTTTACTGAACAAAGGGTAAAAATTATTTAAATTTTTTTGTTGTTAATCATCATCCCAAGCTTCTACCTTCCGAGCATTTTGTGTGTGGATCTGTACATTCAGAACCTGGTCTCATCTAGTCTCACCTGCAGAGCTCCCTCTAGTGTGAGCTGCTGGTACTTGAGCAGGTAAGCAGTGCAGATGGCAGCAGATCGGCTCCGCCCATTCTTGCAGTAGACCAGCGTTTTGCCTCCACGCTGCGCCTCCGCCTCGATAGCATCTGCACAGCTGCTGAAGTGCGCGTACAGATCCTCATTTGGGTCATCAAACACCGACACCTGCATCTTAGCGACTGTTGCTGAGGGAAACGGCTGCTGCCTGGTGACATTGATGCACTGCGTGACCGCCTCTTGCTGGAGAAGCTCGGTACTGCAGGCAGAGCGGGCGTTTGAGATGAACAGTGAAGGGGTGACTTTACACAGCTCCAGCATTCTACACAGAGGAGAGCAAGTGCTTTCAGTAAATTTAACACGAGATTATGTTTTTATTTGTGAGATTAAAGAGGGGGTATTACAGTTGGGGTATTAAAGGCTAACACATAACATGTTTAGATCACCATGTTACCTTTTATTGTTTTGAAAATGCTATATTCACTGAAAACAACATATTAACATGTTCAATAAGTTTCAGTTTCATTTTTGAGTCCCCCCTCCCTTTACTAATTTCTCAAATGAAACTACTGCACATCTCTTCAGGTTTGTGAAGTTGTAGTGTATTTTTTGTATAATGCTTTCATATATTTATGGAAAATGGCCATGCAAGACCATGCGTAACGTAGGATTGTGGGCTGCGTCTTAGACAGAATCGTACTGCTAACTAGAGATGTCCTGATCTCATACTAGTATCGGTATCGGCCACCGATATAGGCATTTTAAGAGTATCGGCTTGGATGGGATTTGGTGAACAACATAGAGCTTTGAACACTAGAGCTTAGCATTCATAACATTGACAAGCTTTCTTGGGGCTTAAAGCAACACTATGTAACTGTTCTGGTGGTGTATTTATTGAGAGGTTGTTGTGCTTAGAATATTCCACAGTATGGCCTTATAGGAACTGTATGTAAGATTTTGATTTAAAATTTCATGAGCAGGACCTATCTGTGTCCCCAGATACGAAGTAAACATGTTCAAATCAAATATAGCTTTTACTGATAACAATTCTAACAATTCTGTTCTAATAAAAACATTGGACACGATGGCCAAGTTGTTGTAATTTGTTATATGTTATAATTTGGTGTTTTGGTTCTCAAGACGATTAGCCAATCAGAAAGCAGAATGTCCCTCATGCGAGTCTCTCATTTGGGTTGCCAGTTTCAATGCTGAAATTAAGTTGGTTTAATCTAAAATGATTTGGGTTGCCAGTTTCAATGCTGAAATTAAGTTGGTTTAAATCTAAAATGCCTCTCTCTGATCTGAATGGGCACTAATTCTGGAGGTTCTGAGCTTTCACATGAGGCATGGCTTGTCCATATACTGAAAAAGAGAAAAACTTGTATGTGCCCTCTATCTGCAGGTTAAGGTAACAGTTGTAACTGTAGTACGTTTTTTTAAACTAAGAGGGCAGGTTACTACAGTTCTTTAAACTTGTCAATCTTATAAGAGCCTATATTGAAAAACATGCTTGTTCTTACCATAGTTCTTTGCCTACTTATCTACATTTGTAAAATGTATTGTAGGTTACACAGACTAGCCTACTGTGGATATTTGAGGAACAAGCCAAACACTGATCAATTAATAGCCTAACTGTGACAAAAAATAGGCAAATGCAGGAAAAATGCTGTCAGTGCAGTGTAGACTAATGTAGCAGAAATAGGAGGATAAAAAAAGCCTGTAGGAGCAAAGTCAGACTCTCCTTCACAGGTTCATGGGGCACAGCAGCAGTATAAACCCGGTCTTACCTGGAAACACGGGTCCTAGTCCGGCTCAGGTTTGGACCCGACACAGCGGTGGAAGGGTAGTCCGCTGACCCCACAGCGCGGGCGCATAGCGTGTTTGGCACCGGTTCGATAGCACTATTTTTACTGCGGTGTCTCCGTGGATCTATGCGCGCATGTCTCTGCACCTCTCCGGGTCCTAGTGCCCACACGGATTCCGTGGTCTGCTTTTTGGCGCCCTCTTTTGGCTATATTAGAAAACTACAGGTAGACCTCCAGAAATAGATGTCCCTTAAAACTTGACAGGAACTGTACGTAGCCTGCGCTCTTAAAGTTTCTTACAGGAATTACTACAGTCACAACTGAACCCGCCTTAACTTGCAGATAGAGGACACATACAAGGTTCTCTCATTCTCAGCATACTCAGCATGTCTCATGTGAGAGCTCAGAACCTCCAGAATTCACTCACTGAGCTGCAGAGGCTGCACTAGCACTGATTCATGATCGGCTGCAGGTGCTGGGGTTTAGGCAGTGACGATTAGGTTTAACCCAACTGGATTTCAGCATTGAAACTGGCAACCCAAATGTGACTCATGTGAGGCTCATTCTGCTTTCTTATTGGATAATAGTCTTGAGAACCAAAACACCAAATTATAACAAACAACTTGTCCATCATGTCCAATGTTTTTGTCATTAAGAATAAATCAGCATTACAATTGTTATCAGTAAAAGCTATATTTCATTTGAAAATTTACCTTGTGTCTGGGGACATGGTTAGGTCATATTTATGGTATTTAAAATATCATATTTTTAAAAATCATACAGTTCCTTTAAAACTTCAGTTAAAGTATCCAATACAAAACGACCAGGCACATCATAACTGTGGCAGAATTCACAATCACTGATGGAAGAGGCTTCAGAGAGAACGAGCAGCAACTCCACAGAAAAAATGTTCACAATTGAAACTAAGGGCATGGATCTGTATTGCCTTCAGATCATCTTAAGTTCAATTGAAATAATTATTATAATGATTATAAGTCAAACAATTTATCAATAAATAATAAAAATTAAATTAAATATTGTGAGGGCGGCAGCTTGTGGGTCTCACACATATTTTGTGTGTACTACCTTATGAATATATTCAGTAATTCAGCAACATTCAGTAATTATAAGCACCAGTCATACTGAAAGAAAAAGTAAGTTCTTATTTTTTTCAAATTGTGTCCCTCAAAAACAGACACACTGGGAGTCCGAGTCCATTTGGAAGTGGCTTTATTGTCGATTGAAAAGCCCACACATGCAACAGGTGAACCAAAGCATGTCCCTCACTATACAGCTCAAGTATATGCTACATTATGTAAATATGATACAGCCCAAGCTCCACCCACAACACGCTAGCTCCACCCACAACACGCTAGCTACATGTGCGCACACGGAAGCCTCAGGAGGGTGGATGCACTCAGATTACAATGTGGGTATGTCCAAGGAGAGATTATTGGAGTAAGTATGTCTGTATTGAATTGAAGATATAAGCTCAG
>JACM01033417.1:0-16847 GCA_000787095.1 Periophthalmodon schlosseri | reverse complement strand
TATTTATTTATTTATTTTTTTGTAGGTGTCCCTTGCGTGGATTCAGTTAATGATGACAGAATTTGGCTTGAGAAAAACATAGCTCGATTCACAACACAAGCATCTTACAGGGACCTTTTGGCATTTAAGAAAGATTTTAAGGGAGTAAGTTGCATTAGCTTTATAAATTACTCTTGATATTATATCTGTGTGTACCTTAACCTTATTATTATTTTTTATTATTATTACTTTTTTTGCTTTTTCAGGTGGAAGTTGTAGATCTTCTTACTTTCAGTCAAATAGTTGATTTAGCTGCCACTCCGACACAGCTTCAAAGTAGAGAAGATGTAGCAAAAGTTATGACTGTAATAAGCCCTGAAGATTTGAGTAAATTCTTTGATGGAGTGTCTCCCGCTATTCAGGTAACATTTCAAAAGGCAAAAAGCACATGATTTTACTTCATTAGTAACATATTTACCCTTCTGATTGTTTTAAAATCAGTGTAATCATTTTTAGCACTATACTTTCTATAGCTAATTCTTTAGTGTGCATTCAATTAGGCAGAAATTTAGCCTGATGTGTACATGGAAGACCAGGCATTAGTTAAGTTAATTTAGTTTAGCCTATTTGTTGCTATTGCTAGCCATGGTTCTATATACCATCAAAAGTAAAATGAATAGTTGTTCTTAGCAGCAACCTTCTGTAGATATTCTGTAGTTTTTATGAGGCTAGTTTATATCAGAATGGTTAGTTTATCATGACCTCTTACTACCCAAGCTGCAGCACCCATGGAGCAGCCACTAGTTGATCTCACTCGGGGTGTCCTATCCAGTTCTTATAATAGTTCCATGCCCATGACCCTATAGAGCATCATTCCCAGAGGCTTATGGGTAATGGGAATTTTATGCTATACAAAAAAAAAGAACAGTTCATATTGTATGATTAATCCTGTAGGTTTTTTATTGTATTTTTTTATTGTTAAATCAAAATTAATGACTGTTTCCATATCTCAAATCTTATTAGATGCACCAAGCCAACTATGCAGAAGAGGTCACATCGGCCCTTCTTCAGACAGCACTGAACAAGGCCAATTTATCTTCTCCATCAGTCAGCGACCAGGACTATGTGTTATGGCTGGATGCTCGTCTCAAACCTCTTCTTGTTAATCTCTCATTCACCCTTGTGACACCTTTGTTTGATACTGTTAAAGGCCGGTCTTGTAATATCAGCCAATACATGTAAGATGTTTAGTTGTTTTATTCATTTAATTGTCCAATTAAATAAAATCTTTACTATGTCAAATAACACAATTGCATTTAGGTTTACACTACTGGACACTCTACGCTTAACACTGAGCCAAACCACACAAGACGAGATCAACAAAAACATCTTTCTCTTCCTTCAGGGTTTGTATATTTATTTACTGTCCAAAATGTGTTTGTGCAATAGAAATAAGAAACAATGTAATCTTTTTTTTCTCTTTTTAAAGCAGGACCGACGCCCATCAGGTGTTATGAGAGAGGAAGCTTCTATAGCTTCTTGAAAAACACTTTCCTCAACCTTGGCTTTCCAAATCTGTCCATGTTCTTGTCTTTGCTGCCAAAGGAACGTGAGGCAGAGGTACTAAAGTAGTTTCAAAAGTCTATTTCACAAATACTAAAAATTGTAACGGAGTTTATTTTTCCTACAGCTTCTAGAAACAATCACTCTGTCAGAGCTTAGTCAGTTCCTCAGTCAACCTAATGTGATTGGAAATGCTGATATTTGTGAAATCTACCGTAATTACAAGAAGACACCAGAGTTCTTAGAAAAGGTAAGTTTTTGGGGTTTTTTTTTCTCATATTGCTTATTTTCACCGGGCTCTCAATATTCTGTACATTTGTGCCTATAGGAAGATGTCCCTGATGACGTGAAGTTGAAGACGCTTCCTTGCGTTTGGCCCTTGGCGCTGAGCAGCAAGAACAAGTCAGAAGCTGGCCTGTGGTTTCACCTACGACTGAAGAACTACTTACCTTTCCTCAAAAAGAACCTCATTAGCTCCACTCAATTGAAGAATGCATCTTGCTTCAGTTTCCAAAAATTGTAAGTCCCTCAGTAGAATATACCCCTTCTAATAAATCAAACTGTTTACAAAGTGATCTTTCTCCTTCATAGGGTCTCTGTAATGGGAAACAACTTCACCTACAACAGCACTGAGTTTGTAAAAGAAGATGTCTACAACAGTATGAGGACCTATTTGATCCCTGGTAAGACTCTGGCACAACTATATACGATTGATTTTAGGAGAATAATCAATAAATAAATTCAGTGTTGTTTTGATATTAGATTTAGGCATCAAGTGTTACAATGCCAGTGACGGAGAACTAAACTCAAAATCCTGGTTTGTTGAAAACATCGGCAGCTTTGTTCCATTTGTCACAGCGAATGACCTCGAGGCCTTCTTTCCACCTAATGAAGTATGGCAAGATAGTTGGCAATTTTATTGTTGTCATGTTAATTGTGTTTTTTTTTCTTTTCTTGACTTATCTTGACTCTTTTAAAAGGGTGGCCAATTCTTTGAGGACCCAGCCAATCTTAAGCTTTTTAACAACTCAGCCATACCACAGGATGTGAAAAACTCCTATATATCTCTCTTATTTCTATACAACCCAACATATAATCTGGTCAGGTAAGCTAATAAGACCTGTAAAATTAAAGCAAGCAACAAAATGAGACAAAAATGTATCAGTTCTATATGTATATTCTTAACATATTCGTTACATGTAGCCTTCCAGAAACGCTGTTGTGCTCACCTGACATCCCAAGTTCAGCATTTGACTCGTTAAATGAAGCGGACACCTTGTACATCTTAGGTCTGCTTAATGAATTCTGCAATGGAACAAAAGATCCAGAGGTTAGTGTATTTAATGACATGGGGAGTCTAAATTCCAGCTAGCGATGTGTTGCTGACTTGAAGTGTTATGTATGTATTTAGAAAAACATTGATTTTATTTATTTATTTATTTTTTGTCTGGAACCTTTGACAAAAAGAAGCAAATAATTGGATATAAATGCATATAAATATTTGTGTATTCAGGTGAAGGCAGCAATGGCCTCCAACTTCAAGAGCTTCTCTGCGGAGACATTCAAAACCTTGGGCGAAGCCAGTGGAGGCCTGAGTCCGGCCCAGATTGCCTCTGTTCCACCTCCTGTGCTTGTAGCCTCCCTCAGCACTCTACGCTCAGTGGACACTTGGAATCAAGAGCAGGCTGTGACAGTTATTCAAACTATATCAGCATCAGGCTACCAGGTGAATTAATGAGTGTTTTTAGTTATTGTTTAGTATTTGACCTGTAATTTTAAATCAAAATACAAATACTCTATCAAACAGATCAACACAGGATCATCTCTGAGTGCACTGGGGACTCTTGTCCTTGGTGTTTCCTCTGCAACAATAATAAACATTCCCTCATCTGACCTGCTAAACATCTCCAGGGACGCTACATTTGTAAAAAACATACTCAGAGCTTCAACAGTTGTCCAGGAGGTCTTTGTTCAAAAGGTACTCAAGTCATTCAACATAAAGCATACTGTAAGACACTTCGCACTTTACATGTCTAATACAGGATCCAAAATGTCCATAGATCATAACAGTGAGTCCGACTCCAGGCATTGTGGTGCAGAATGTGCCCAATGAATTAGCAACTGAGATCCCACTGACCACGCTGTTATTTACACCCGAAACTCTGGACGTTAACCAAGTCAACAAAATGACATGGACTCCAGAACAGGTGCACTAAACGGCATAGTAAAATGTTGTATTTCATTGCTAATAACAAATTATTCAAATATTTTTTTGTCTTCATAATTTTCTCAGGCGGCCATGTTTTTTGAACCTCTGTCCACATCAGATTTTGACACAGAACAGTAAGCTTCTTTATAAAGGATATGTTTATCTGTTTGTGTTACATTTTTCCAGTACTCAGAGTGTAATTTTTCTCCCAAAGGCTTTTGCCATCCGTTCTGCAAGGCTTCACATGCACAACAGTTCGCAAGGCACCTAAAACTAAAATCAAGAAGCTTATCCGTGCCTGTAGGCGAAGAGAGGGCCGGTCTAAAGTTGCACTAAAGGAGCCTCAGGTACTTTCAGAAATATGTCAAACGTATTTATGAAAGTGAACTCAAGTAACAGTTTATATTTCACAATGTTTTCTTCAGTTGACCTGCATGTACAACCAACTCAAAGGAAATCTCACCCAAAACTTCACAGAATATCCCTCAGACCTGCTTCTTTACTTTAAGTGAGCATAGAGAATTTTATTATTTAGCTTATCATACAGTATCTGACATTGTTTAACATATGTGTATGTATTTATTATAGTGCCAAAGATGTTGAGAGAACCAACTGTAGGTCATACTTTTTGGCTATTGGTGCAGCCGACTTTAGTGTCCCCTCCAGCATCTTGAACAAACCACAACAGATATTCAGTGAAGCCCAGAGCTGCTTGGTAAGGCTACAATTTACAAAGTTTCATTTCATTATTTTTATGTTTAAATTGATTTTAGCTGCATAAGTTATGTAGTCTTTTTTGTACAGTATTTCTCTCCTGTATTCGTTTGCACTTGACATAGAAAATATTAGACCTAATGAAAGAACTGTAGTTCAGTTTTCTTTCATATAATTCATATTGAATTAATTATTTGATGTTTTGTCTATCTAGGGAATACGTGGCACTAGTTTGAGCAGAGACAATGTGGTGGTCCTTGGGAACTTGACCTGCACACTGAACAGTTCTTACATCCAGAACTCTGACCCGTACATCCTGGAAACACTCAAAGCATGTACGAACTTCTCTGAGAGTCAAGTGGCTGCGATTGAGACCCTGCTGCTGTCTGGAAAAACACCTTATGGGTACAACTCCTTTTATCATTTATTCACAGTACATCTACAGATTTTATGGTGGTGGATATAATTGTGAAGTGCATTAATAATATATTTCTATTATAGAGATGTAACCACATGGGATGAAGAAACGCTGCAAAAGCTGGCACCTCTACCTCTGTATTTCACAGGAAATGTCTGGGGCCACTTTAAAACTGTATGCATTTCATCAGTCTGATTTAATCCTTTCTATCAATATATTTTGTTTATTCTTCTCAAATGCATTTTTTAAAAATGCTAAATATATTTCTTTAGAAAACAAAGAAAAAGTTTTTGAAGAGCTTTATGCCCAGCCTGAGGAAGTCCAAGACGGAGAAGAAAAAACTTAAAGCACTTTTCAATGAAGTCAGTGCACGCAGAGTAACACGAGGAGCAGGTGAGGCATATGTTTAAACTGAAGTTGCATATTTTATTCAGTTAAAGATTTAAATAAAACATATCATATAAATATATATTTCCGTTTATTATACAAGGCTGCACAATGGGTAACATCACTGGGGTGACCGTTCAAGACCCTGCCTTCCCGTTCGGCTATGATCAAATCCAGTTTGATCTTTGCTTGGACATTCCAGTGCTGAAGGATAACCTGAACACCATCTGTGAAAAGGTTGATGATGATGACTTCCAAAAGATCATACTGAGAAAACTTAATGAGGTAAATATCTTTTATTAAAGGAAAGCATTTCTGTTGCTTTAAATGATTCTAACTGCTCCGTACATCTCCTCACAGGCCTACCCTGCTGGTGTTTCTGATGAGAATGTCCAGGTGTTGGGGTCAGTCTCACGCTCAGCCACTCTCGACGACATCTCCAAATGGAACATCACTACAATTGACACGCTGTCAGCACTCATGAAGACTGAGGATGGGCCGTGGGAGGCAGCAAAGGTACATATCCAAAAGATATACAAGAATTCATCAGATTTTTGTTTTGAATTAAAACCGTAACATGTCATTTTGTCCCGCCTTTCAGAGCAGAGCTGTTATCACCAAATACCTTAATACACCAGGGACTTCTCTGGGCACCTCTGAACTGAATGCTATTGACTCTAACCTGTGTGCATTAGACACCGCTACACTGAAAACCATCACTCCAGAAAGTCTCAGGTTCATATCCAAACTCTCCCTACACAATCAGAAATATAAGAAACTATTTGTATTTTTATTTTATTTTTACTATTAACTATTTTATTTGCATTATGTTTAGGAAAACCAAATCCCTGAATGTGGCATCATGTTCATTTGAGCAGAAGAAAGTCTTGTATGAGATCAGTAACACTTCCTTCAGCTCATATCGTGCCAGTCCAACCTCTCATTACAACCTAATAAAGAACTTCTTAGGTAAAGAAACCCTATCTTATGCAAGTTGTAGACTTCCTATACTTTTTGCTATTAAGTGTTATTTTACTTATTTCCTTTCTCTAGGTGGAGCCCCTCTAGCAGACATCCAGACACTGTCCACCCAAAACATCAATATGGACATCAGCACCTTCCAGAGTCTCGACACAAACGTTATTAATGTAAGGAAAATTTACTTTTCAATCCAATTCAACTTTTTTGCAAGAAAAAAAAAAAACATCCCAGCCATTCTATTTGTCTGCGTAATCCCTCAATCATCCAAGCCGAGGTGCGAGATAATGCAAAAATTAGAATGTCGATAATATTGTTTAGAATTTAAAATATTAAAAATGACGGCAAAAAGAGCGAACTAAAAATAAAATAGGTAAAAATAAATAAAGGGAAACGTTTAGTGCAATCATGACAACAAAGGTATTAAATAATATTTCTGCAGTTTTATGGTTAACTTTATGTTCCATTCTCTTTTTGCACTTGAACCTCAATCAAGACATTTATAGGCACATTTTATTACTGATACTGAAATATACATTTTTGTCATTATCACCCACCCCTACATCCAGGTGGGTCTATGGCAAAAAGATTAGAGTTAGTCAAAGGTGTGATCAGTTCTGGAACTAAAGAAGCTGCTTGGATGAGCGGCGAAACGTCTCCACTCTAAAACTTTTGTCCATTTGACAGAATTGAATTTTTTCTTTTGCTATGCATTTGTAGAATTTTTTACACTATATATATTTACACTATATTACACTATTTTCTGATCTATGTTATAATGTTGTTTCCTCATCAAAAACATGTGTGTTTTGTTTCATTCACACGTGTTTAACGCACAAACCCTGCATATTTAGGCTGAGTTCTTCTCTCAGACAGAAAACACTCCACCTTGTGATGTCATGTGGTAATACAGGAAGTGCACTGTGTTTTTAAACTCTGTACACCTACACCAGAATTATTTGAATAATGTCAGATCTGTAATTCCCAGTCTATTCTGAAATGAAGGTCAAAGGTAGCTGTTAACTTGAAAACTACTACACAAGGTGGAACAGAGCATTTTGAGGTTTGGGGATGTAGACAGACTAATAATAAAGGATTACATGTGCGAATGAAACAAAATACAACTCCGGAGTGTGAAATAATATTTTTCGTTTAACATCTTGTATGTTGTGTTAATTACTTAGAAACTGACTGTCAGTGAAGTGCAAGGCCTCTTGGGAAGCAGCGTGGCAGACCTAAAGACCTTTGAGAAGGCACCTGCAGTGGAGGCCTGGATCAACCTGCAGAGACAGTCCGATCTGGACACACTTGGTTTAGGTCTTGCAACTACCAGAGTCGACCCCACCAGTCCCCCACCAGTCACTAATTCTACTGCCACAAACACTTCTTCAAATACACCTGCCACCAACACCTCATCAAAACGCCTGCCAACCAACACCTCATCAAATACACCTGCCACCAACACCTCATCAAATACACCTGCCACCAACACCTCATCAAATACACCTGCCACCAACACCTCATCAAATACACCTGCCACCAACACCTCATCAAATACACCTGCCACCAACACCTCATCAAATACACCTGCCACCAACACCTCATCAAATACACCTGCCACCAACACCTCATCAAATACACCTGCCACCAACACCTCATCAAATACACCTGCCACCAACACCTCATCAAATACACCTGCCACCAACACCTCATCAAATACACCTGCCACCAACACCTCATCAAATACACCTGCCACCAACACCTCATCAAATACACCTGCCACCAACACCTCATCAAATACACCTGCCACCAACACCTCATCAAATACACCTGCCACCAACACCTCATCAAATACACCTGCCCCCCCCCCCCCCACCCCCTCACAAAACCCCCCTGCCACCAACACCGCTTCAAATACACCTGCCACCGACTCCTCTGCTGCCTCCACCCCGGCACCAGGTAACTGCTTTCTTATCTTTATTGACCCACAAGGGGAAACTGGTTTTGGCACTTATAAAACATACAGAAACACTATTCTCAAAACAGTAGCCCACACTTCATGGTTTTGACCATGTTTATGGACTATTTGTCTGGTTTAACACTACTGTGCCACTGACTATTAGAGATGTAGCAGTAACAGTTATGTCATCAAGTGGTGATATCCTAATATCAAAAGTCATATACCAAAAAGCTTTGTTGCTACAGCAATCTAAAAAGGCAGAGAAAACTCAGATCATTTATGTGCAAACACTTTGAACATTTTACACTTTCAGAGTTGAACAGCAGAGTGAACAGTGGCTGTGCCTTTGGGCTGACAGGCAGTTGTCTGCTGCAGTCCTTCTACTTAAAACATTTTATTTAGACTTTTGATCCTAATGTAAACCTAATTATAATTGGGACTATTATTGTAGCTAAATTATTTTTGTCTTTCTGAAATGATTTTTTGGCATTAGGTGTGTGCATAGTAATTAGCTCCATGTTAATGTGCTAGAAGAGAACTTTCAACTAATAAATGATTTATTCACAGGGAGCTCTGCTACAAGTAACCAAGGGACTACAAGCACAATAAATCCAGCCACTACAACAGGTAAGCAACAGCAGAGTTTGTGATATTTCATAAATAAATAAATAAATATTATTAAAACGTCACAAAAAATTAAACATTTGACATTTTTCCAGCCAACAACACTGCAAGTCGAGGAGAAGGTTTTATCAGTGTGTCTTCATCCCTCCTCGTGGTCATACTGCTAAGTGTGGTTCAGCTACACATCGTTTAACTGTATTTTCTATCTTGTTTTATTGATGTTGATGTTTTTCTTTGTCATTGTTTCCAATTTAATATTTATGTAATTATCTACATATTTATCATAGTCTCTCATTAATCAGTTTTTTCAGTACTTTTTCATTTTGACTGATAATTCAAGGAAATATATGGAAAAATAAAACAAATTCATTGAAAAATATCAATAATAATAACCTCTACAATTAATCTACCATGCTAAGACGATAAAATGATTTACATATTTTAAAATACAACAATTATTTAACTACGTACTAAATTAATTAATAAATCACACAACAAATCATGTATTTACATTCAAAATAAACTTTAATGCAAACATTTGTGTCTGTTTTCTTAACAATCATGTGACAGTCTTGTTTTTCTGCTTATACGTAACATGTAAATATTTGTCATCACGACCCCATATACAGTGCTATAGTGACTGGCTCATATCTTTAAAAACATAGTACCAAGGCAGAATATGGCTTAAGGCATGTAACTGTTGTAACATGTCACATTCTGCACTGCCTGTTTGCCTTTATGGTTTATGATGGTGAAGCTCTGTAGGCAAATTACAGTGTATTGCAGCACTGTGGAATTTCTCACAAAGATAGTGTACCCATTATGTGTACATGGAGACATACAACCACTGCAAAAAACAGAATTTGGGAAAAACATTAACACAGAAGTAACATTAATATAATCAAATAATCTATTACATTATCTCACCTCTGACTCTCGGAGTGTCATTGTCATTCCATTGGACAACTTATGGAAAATTTCTAGAAAAAAGGAAAGGGAGGGGGTTTTGACAAGGAAAATTATGCAAAAAAGGGCTAAAGAGGAGAAAATGTTAAAGATTGAGTTATTTTAAAAAATCCATTGTATTTTAAAAATCCACTCACACGTCACCAGGTATTTTTGATGATCAGAGTTGTTTTGTGCATTTAAACACACACCAACTATCAGATTTAAATGTTGGGTAATTTAATTATCTGATTTTTACTGGCCATGAAATTCTATACCCTGAAATAGACTTGGGCTGCCACTAGGGGGAGCCCATACTACTGTTACGCAGCATTACATGGTTGTACTACTTACTAGACATGCACTCGTAGCGAAGCACCAGGCTGATGAAGTTTTCCAGACTCATGTGACCTGAAGACGCTCCATAGCGCACGGCCATCAGGTTGAGCATGTCATCGCTCACCGTCATTCCTAAGCAGAACAGGTAAACATGGCACAGCGTTGTTCACTGGACTTATGTTGAACAGTGGTGTTGTAACAGTGATGGAAAGAGTAGGCCTACTGCAAATTTGAATAATCTAGATTTTTAAACTTGTATTTGTAATTTAGTGATTTAGTTACTCAAAAAAGTACAACTACTCCTCCAAAAACCTTCTCAGTTACAGTAATGTGAGTATTTATAATTAGATACTTTCCACCCCTGAATTTTACAACAATGGAAAGATTACCTATAGCTGTGATAGCGTTCCTTAGCTCGCTCATAGACAGTGTTCCAGTCCTTGAAACATCAGTGCGGAAGAAAATGTCCTGATTGAACACAATATACCTGTTATAAACTTAATTGTGACAAAATTTGCTTGTGTTTTTTTCTTTTTACCTTGAATGCAGTGATTTTTCCCCATAAGCGAACAAATTCTTCACTATTCAGTTTACCGGTAATAGATGTCTTGTTATTATGTCAAGGCAGAGTATAAGAGAACTCCATCTTATTTTTTGTTTGCATTCAAAAGGATACATCCATGAGAGCGACCATGCTGCGACAGGCATCAACACTGAAGCCCCCTGATTTCAAGTCTCCTGGAAAGGTGGGGTGACACAGATTGCCGTTGTTATTTCTGGGAGATCAGGAAATTGCTTTTACATTTTATACCTTTGAAGATGTTTTCATTCAGAAGCATCTGGAGATGCTCTGCATCCACCTCTTCATACTAAAAACGAAAAACAGCCACAGAATACCGGGTTACTCTTGCAGCAGGCTGGCTTTTTTTGCACAATTCGCAAATAATATATATTTAAAGGAACTGTATGTACATTTCATAAACTTTGTCGCTCCAGATACAAGGTAAACAAATCAAATATATTACTGATGACAATTCTAATGCAGATTTATTCTTAATGACAAAAACATTGGATATGGTGGCCAAGTTGTCTATGTTATAATGTGATGTTTTAGTTCTCAAGATGACTATCCAATCAGAAAGCAGAATGAGTCTCACACAAGTCTCTCATTTGAGTTGCCAGTCTCAAAGCTGGAATCAGTTGGTTTTAACTAAAACGACTCTCTCTGATCTGAGTCCTCACTACCTAAACAGCAGCACCTACAGGCAATCATTAATCAGTGCTAGTGCAGCCTCTGCAGCTCAGTGAGTGAATTCTGGAGGTTCTGAGCTTTCACATGAGACATGGCCTGTCCATATACTGAGAAAATCTGCCAGTTTCAGTTGTCCTTTAATAGACATGCCCGTTGCAAACTTTAAGGCCACGACTTATTAGCTGAGACCCTTACACCAGTGGCTCCCAACATTTGTTCCTTGAAGCATTTTACATCATATAGTTGTCTGCAGTTACCTTGTCAGAAAACTGTCGGAATATTTTTTTCTTGTTGTCATCAATTGTGCTCTTTTCTGAATGCTGGGAAATATGATATTATTGTCATTATTTCAGTTAAAATGTGGAAATTAATATTAATATTGTTAAGTAATAAAAATGCACAGTTTTCTGACCTCTTCACCCTCCACAAGATTGTATTTGAGGCCACTGGAGCTTTCACTTCCAAGAAACAGATAGAGCATATGCGTTGGCTTGAGTCGCGTTACATTTTGTATGTGTTTGACTCTAAATGACTTACTGGATGTGGGTTTCGGCCTTGGAGACAATGGTCAGCAGAAAAGACGCGGTCTCATTGGGGTTAAATGTGGATGGTACAATGAGGTACTCCCCGGGCATTAGCATTACAAGCTCCATCACCTCTCGAGCGTTCATGTATTTTTTGCTCTGAGCCACTGGTTTGTTTGTGGTGAAAAAAGAAGCTGTAAACTTTCCTTCCACTCCCAAGTACTAGAACATCAATGAGAAGACATATAGAGATAGAGATAGAGATATTTTTACAGATTATCGTTCTATGAAGAGTTACTCACTGCATCGGGTACTGCAAAAATGGAAAATCCAATGTGTAGGTTTTGTACCAGTCGCCTGTTCCTCTTATCAGGTTTTTGCATGAGTGACACCAGCATATTCTTTTCTCCTTGGTTTACAGCACATTTGTCTGTCAGCTCGTCAATCTTCACACGATACTGTGGATTTGTCCAGAAGCTATCTGCAAGACAGAAGACTTTTAGTACTACTTATGGATAAATAAGGTGACCTATTCAAAGACCTACTGATGAGTAAATAAAAGCGTGGTGAGCTAAACTAACACTTGCCAAATGCAGGATTATCATGTATTGTTTTGCACTATAGAGATACATTTTAGTAAAACTATGTATTGGAGAGTGTGATTGTAACAGTACCTCTGTTGTTCAAGCACCCTCCTGCAGTGGTGCCTGCCACCCATCGGCCCTCATAGAAGGATGTTTTCCAATGACAAGTGGAGCTTCCATCCAGAAAGTCAGGACACAGGCAGCAGATGTCCAGGTCTGAGTAGAACTTACAGAAGTGCTCCAAAGTCATCCTTTCACAGCAAAGGTTTCATTAGTTTTTCTACTGTTATGATAATAGTTGTGATATTGTTTGTTTTAATATTCAAATTTAACGTTTACCAAAACTCTCCATCATCAATTACAGCAAGGCACATGTCACGGTCTTGGGGGCTCACCATTTGCCAGAGAGGTGACCTACACAGATATTGTAAGAACACGGTGCTTTCAATGGCTACATTATGTTGAGATTATGACATTTGCACTCAAAAACTGTTTGTATAATGTGTATGTCCACCACAATTTGCAGTTCATACATGTGACTGTAGCCTGCCCAACCGGTTTGGCTGAGAGTAGGCTATTCTTAATCTTGAAACTGCGTTACTCTTGTGATACACATTTTTGCATATCACTTAAGGAAATCTCTCTTTTGCTCATCTTGCTCTTACTGATCACTCCAGTCTCCTTTCCATTCTCCTTTGCCCCATGGGTTCCACAAACGTATCAGCTTAACAAGCTGCCCCCGGACCATCACCTAATGAATGGATACATATGCAAGATATAACTGTGCTATTAACATGATTTATTTAAAAGTAGGCTACATACTGTACCTCTTTGACCCCTGTCACTGCATAGGCATGGCCCTCCACCAGTCCATTTGGCAGGACTGTGTTCTCAGATGTCGCCTATAGAATATGATTCATTCACAACAGAACAAAGTAGTGGAGGTGGGTGTTTGTAAAATGTGCCATTTGTACACAAATGTGGTACCACACCCATTCTGACCACAAACCATAAAGAAAGCATTACCATGTTGTCTTTGACTTAATCTTTTCACATGCACAAGAGAATTTAGTTATGCATTGGACAGTGTCCAAAAAGTCCAGGTTGTTTGGATAAGATCCCCAAGTGACGTAGTTGAACATTTTTGTATTATGTTGGAACTTGTGAATCTGCTTTTGTTTTAATTTGCATAACTTGCATCGCAAAAGAAAAATATAAAATCTGTCAACTGTACAAAACGTTGACGGATTACACAGATATCTTCTCAAGAACTATGGGCAAACCACCAATTTACTTGCATGAGTTATTCAAAAACAGATTTATATTTATATTGCAATACATATCTCATAGCTCTCATGATCTATGCAAATAGTTAGTTTGCCCTCTAGCATCGGTGCATTTAGGTTCCAGTGGAATTGGCTGCGTTTACCCCTTGTGGAGTGCCACATCCCATCAAAGACTTGGACTGTCCCGCACGGCACATGAGCTCCCACAGGTTTGGAGGAGGACTGGACAGCTCTACACATATGTGAACTCCACCAGTGAAGTCCACCAGGGCCTCGGCTGGGGTCCCTGCATTCATGTCTGAGTAGGAGCCGCACACTCTGACACAAACACAGGGTGATTCCAGGGACAGCTCTCTAAAGCAAATGTTAAATTAGCAAAACAAACATGTACCATACTTAGCATAGGCTTTTTCCAACAAAGCAGGCCAGAACTCTGTGGGGTCTTTGGAGTGGACAAAGATAAGTCTGCCATTGATTGTGGGGAGTTTGTCATCAATAACAACATCCACCCACCGCCCATATCTCCAGAACTGAGAGGCACAAGTAAAAGATTTGCATCAGTATTTTACATCGACACAAAGCTATTAACAGATGATCTTTACCCTGAAATGGAACAGCCCGCAGTAGTTCTCATCAAACATCTGGTCCATTGGGACAACCTGAGCCAGGATGGGCTTCTGGAATGTCAGCGCTCCAATGGATGCCAGAAACCAACAATTCCCTAAGAGTGTTGTGTAATTTTGACTAAATACTACTACAAATATGAATACATTGACATCCTATTGCTCACCACAGAAAAAAATAGTTACATACTTACCTACTATGCCTTGGCCAAAGTCAAACCTGGAGATTCCATCAACAACAAAAGATGGATTTGGAACAATTTTCTGAAATAGCAATATAGAAATGTGTAAATAGTCTTAAAGCTATGATTTTGTGTGCTACGCTGTTACACACTCACCTGAGGTCTGGCCCACAGCACTTTGCTCAGGTCTGAAGAATTAAGGATGGTGGGTCCGATGGATTTCATGTCTGGGGGAAACATGTCATCGATGTAGCGGACCCTCCGGATGAGACAGTACTGCTTGAGCTGCTGGTAGTCCTGGTTGAACAACTTTTCAGGGGTATCCAAGTTTCCATACCCATTTTTAGAGTGCCTTGCATTTAAGATGCTCTGGCATACACCTGGTAGCGCCATGGTTGTGTCAGTGCTGTACTGAGCCAATAGTGCGCAGTGAGTGTGAGGTTTAGGATTTGGCAGTTAACCTCCCTGAAAGTGGGTGGATTCAAAAAAGTGAATCCTTTATATACAGGCGAGTGTGTGCATGTGCATGACCTTTGAGTTTGACAAGGAAGTTCTTGAAGCAGTTTTTTTTTAATAGTATATTATTTGTATTAATGCACACAGATTGTCAAGACAAGTTGTTCTTCAGAATTCATTGGGATTTTCCACATGAACACAAATCTAGGTTTATGCATTCAACTCAAGTCTACACTTGTCCTCCCCTGCTACTGCTGACATTTAAACATGATGTACTAGAGCAGTCAGGGTCTAGTACGGACACCTGCACAGATAGACAAATGTCTGTGCTACACCCACGACTTGACCTCACTCTGCACTTTTCATTTTAGTGATGGCTTCTTTAACAAATACTTTGGAGAACAAGCCTTGATTAAAACTTACTAAAACTGAATGTTTTAACCATAAAAAATTTATAATGCCTGTTGTCAGGGACTGAAGACTATAGTGAAGGTTCTGCCTTTTACTTTTTCTTTCTAACTTATGAACATGTCTTTAATTTTATACACAATTCTAATGCACTGCCTGTTAGATTTATTATTGAGTCAGGTCCAATAAAACTCATACACTTGAAGTAGAGGCTTGTGGGTGCATTTAAATACACAGTGGATACATTTCTGCAGACTAAGCAGCATGCATTATATACTGTAATCTCCTGCACTTTATACATGCATATATATTTGCTGATTTAGATGTCAATGAGTCTGGACAATGTAATGATATTGTTTAATCAAAAAGAAGACAGAAAACTAACCATACGTGTAATTCCATCTGACACAAATGTCAAAAAATGTAATTGCTCAAATCAACTCCTTGGTTCCATGAATCATGTGAGACACTTGCCCTCTGGTTAGGTGTACATGCAAAGGCGCATCCACTGGAAACAAAAATATATGTGAGAACAAGAAAAGAAATGCATTTTATTAATAATAAAAAAAACACTCACTTCAGATTCATCAAGAACCATGGCATCCCCATGAGACAACTTGTGGTAGATTTCTATCAACATTTAAATGATTTAAAAAAAAAATGTGATATGTTAAGTACAGTTATGATGCAGGTTTACATACTGGACATGCACTCGAGTCGAAGGCTTAGGCTAATGAAGCTCTCAAGGCTCATGTGACCAGAGGAAGCGCCGTAACGCACAGCCATCAGGTTAAGCATGTTGTCGCTCACCTTTGTACCTGACACAAACAACACAAAGAAAGGATCAAATGATTTCTGCTCACACATAATCCAACCCTAAAGCCCATAAATGGATTCAGGTCTGACTAGTTAGCCAGTGTTGACAACAAGGTTAACACACTTTTGCTGATCTGAAACCAAAAAATCTTCATAAAAACATTTACCATTGTGAATAGGGTAATATCAAAGATACTAACATTAGCCACAAAGAGACAGTGAATAGCTGAAGTAGAATGAACTATTTAAACTTGAGATTGAAGATGACCAGATTCCAGGTCCTACGATCTTTTTATGATCGTGAAATAGGGTCAGTGGCTGAATGGTGCGTAGGCCGAAAGCTCATATAAAAATACCTGATGCTGTCATAGCATTCCTCAGCTCACTCAGCGACAATGTTCCAGTTTTTGACATATCCATTTGAGAGAAGATTTCCTGATTAAAAAAACAAGTGGCTATTAACTTTAAAGAATTGATTCAAGGGACATTATCATTGTTGAATTACTTTGTATCGAGCAGTCTTTTTCCACAGTCGAACAAATTCTTCACTGTTCAGTTTGCCTGTGATAGATGTCTACAAAAGGATTAAGGTTTTATATT
>KN476796.1:34939-50924 GCA_000787095.1 Periophthalmodon schlosseri | reverse complement strand
GCCCGGGCAACGAAGGAGTGGCTTCGTAAGAAGCATTTCAAGGTCCTGGAGTGCCCTAGCCAGTCTCCAGATCTCAAGCCCATAGAACATCTTTGGAGGGAGTTGAAAGTCCATGTTGCCCAGCGACAGCCCCAAAACATCACTGCTCTAGAGGAGATCTGCAGGAGGAATGGGCCAAACTGCCAGCAACAGTGTGTGAAAACCTTGTGGAGACTTACAGAAAACGTTTGACCTCAACAAAGGGTATATAACAAAGTACTAAGATGAACTTTTGTTATTGACCAAATACTTATTTTCCACCATAATTTACAAATAAATTCTTTAAAAATCAGACTATGTTATTTTCTGGATTTTTTTTTCCCCATAGTTGAAGTGTACCTATGATGAAATTACAGGCCTCTCTCATCTTTTTAAGTGGGAGAACTTGCACAATTGTTGGCTCAGTAAATACTTTTTGCCCCACTGTAGCTGATGTCACCTATGGGTTTTTTCATTGCCAATAATCATTTAAGAGTTATCAGAGAAGTTTTTGAGTTTTTATACTCACTGTGAGAAACCCATCACATTTAATTACATGGTTTCAAATATTACAAAAGAAAGACATTGCATGCATTCCATAATCTTAGTGCAGTGAAGGTGGGTTGTGAAGTTGAAGCTTTTTTGGACATCAAAGTGACAACTCAATTCCACACCTTCTTTGTACACAAAACACATTTAAAAGTTGTAGGCTTCACATGGAGTAGCATAACCAATCCTCTTCTGAAGGTCTGACAATTTAATAAAAGAGCTTTCATGCTGGGCTGCAGGTTCTTGGCTAAGACTCAACAGTCGATAACTGTAGTAACCTTACTCCAAAAGGCATAGTCTCACTGTTTTATAAGCTTAGGTGTATTTACTTTTTTTCCGAACTTGGGCGATTTGATGATAACATATTTATCACACTTTGATTCCTGTCACAATATGTTATCTATCGTCGTGTTGTGATTCAGTACTTCTCTGATGCATCTCTAATGTATTGCCATGCTCAAACAAAGACACTTTCCCCCTCCCACTCTTTCTCTTTATATAGGGCAGCCTCAACCACACCCTGTGGCAGGTGTATTTACGCAGTTAGGGTGGGCAACATTGACAAAAAATCAATATCTCTTTTTTAAATGTATTTATTTATTTTTGTTATCCCAATGATGATGTTGAGATGAAAATATAGCAATGTATCAGAAAATGTATTTGAAAGATTACAGTTTTTAATCAACTATTTTGCAGTCTTTTTATTTTTCAATTATAGACTAAAGACTAAATCTCCAAAACAACCGTTGCAAAATTATATATTTTTTGGTTTATTTTTTTTCAATATATATTCCACTTCTTAACTGTGAACTCTCAGAAGTTTTTAGTTAAAAAAAAAATCCAATCTGTATATATGGTCAGGTTAGAATTGCAGACAAAAACAATACAGTGTAATGTATAAACCCATATTTCAACAGCCTTCCCTTCCACCAGTCACACATTTGCATACTCAGAGAAAAGGCCATTTTTTTTGTCATTTTGAACTCTCAAAGAGGTGCGCTTGCCGTTGATTTGGAGACAGAAATAAACGTATTTGCATCTTCGAACATGCACCTGAACATATTTCAGTTCACAAAAAGAGCTGGCATCTGACCCTGCAATAGCTGGTAGCATTAACATTACCAGCCAAATCTCTGACCTCCACCCACATATGGCAGGCTGGTAAGATGGGCTGCTGATTAAAGGGTAAAATCTTTGTCTGAGAAGGCAAATTGGGAACACACGGGTTATAGCATAGCCCTGTACCCAACCTAAGTTGACTTTGTAGATATTATCCATTTCATTCCTTCTTATAAATGTTGCATACAAAGTTGGAATAATTTGTTTTTCAAACATTTTTCCCCCAATGTGCAAACCAGTGAGGGGTTCGGGATATGCCTGAAAATGAATATCATGTTTTTACAGAGCTTAGATCGCGATTTAGATTTTTTTCATGATTCAAGACCATGACGTCCTGTGAGGCGACTGCTATTGTGACTGGTTAAATCCACCTGTCAATCACTTAAGCATGACAGAGGCTGGCCAATAGTAATCAGAAGCTTTCCTGCCTTGTCAGTGAACAAAATTCACAATAGAAACTTCGGCATATGGTGCAACATAAAAAAGGCAAAACATGGGTAATAACAGTAAATATAAAAGATCATATGATGAAATAAATAGGAGGAGTGGTTGTAGCAAATGTGCAACGGTTTGAGCTTTAGAGCTGTATTAAACAGAGAATTACTGAATAACAATATGACAATAGCAGATGGTCACAGAGATTAGATTTGGATTGCCAAATTGCCCAGCCCTAATATACCTGCTTTGATTTGATTCAAGAATAGATTTGCACTAAACCAAGTCCTACAACCAAGACTGAAATATGCTTAGATATCCTTACTAAATTATGACTAAACTGGATGTAAGTAAAGACGACAGCTCAAGCCCCAAATTTCAGGTAGGAGTATACCATAATTCAAAATCATGTCTGAATAATATAAACAATGAATAATAGCAGAGGACCCCAAGTAACATGGAAGAAGCCCACGTTCCACAGTTTGAGAACCGCTATAAACCAGCCTCCAATAGCGCCCCTTACATACAACTATAATCAGCCCTTTTTAGAGAGCAATTCTATTACATTTCATATACATCCCAGCCAGTCAATTTTAAATCACTCATGTTGAAGCCACAGCTAAACCAACTGAAAAACGTGAATTCTCCAGTCCCTGAAGGTAAAGGTGGCAGTTTCCTTCTGGGCTTTTTCCTGGCGAGACGACCAGCGAGAGATTGCTGTGCCAAATGTAATGAGGCATCACGCTCTCACCTCCACTGTGGCTAATGGGAGTCGTCAGCTAAACGCGCCCCATGCTAAATGAGATGGCTTCTTGGTTAGCACCATCGTTGTTTGGCATATAATTGATTGGAGATGTGGTTAAATGCCTCTATTTCCCCTCTGAGGGCACAGTAATTGCAAAATCTAATATAAGTGTGGACATGCAAGCCAGGTGGATTCACACGGGTGTCCGCACATGTCCTCATGCAGATGGGAGAATGTTATCGAAACGGGACAGCAGTAGCACAATGATTATGTATTCAGAAGGCGCGGGTCACGGTCAATTCTACTGTGTTATTGTCTTTATGGCAGCTATCTTCTAGTGTGTGTGAGAAGCGAAGAGACTCACAATTCGCCACCAAGGAATAACTCAATCTGAATATGTGCAGATGCTCAGTACCAGCAAATGTTTTGTCTTTAACCCTTGTTTATCAGATATAAATGTGGGCTGATTTCGACGGAAGCAGCATGAAAGCATTACAAATATTAAAATCTTACAGTTACAAATCAGGGTCATGTCTCTTCCAGTCAGAAAATGCTTTTTGTGCTGGTCCTACCCCTTGATAAACAATTATAATGGCCACTGTGTAAAACCAATTCCAAATGTCATCAATCTCCACTTTGACAAACATTAAACCCCCCCACGCAGGTGGAGAGCTCGCCTGCGTGTCTTCATGAAGATGTTACTGTTTTACCTTGAATGTTATGGCATTTAACGTTTATATCTTGTATTTATTCAATTACAGTTTTTATTGCACTGAAAAACATGCATTCTTACTGTGAGCGGGGTTGATTCTCCACCAGTGGCGGAGCCAAAGGGGTAGCCAGGATGGCCAGTGCCACCTCTATAAATGCCCTTGCCACCTCTAGAGCCACCCCACTACAGACACTGACCATTAAAACTGTTTATAAAGGGCTTTGCTGAACATTTGCAATCAAAAACTCCAACTTCCAGGTGTCCATGAATGCATTCTTATGCAGCCCCAGTTGCTACGTGTTTTCATTGGTTATACCGGGACATGTGTTTCTTACGTGAAACAAAACAACATGAGCGCGCTATTACAGTAGAAGACAGAGGACGAGAGTTTTGTTTTCGCCTTTTGAAATGTAAATTAAGCGAAGCAGAGTGAACATGTTGGACTGTCTATTGAGGATCAAATTAACCAATGTCAAAAGAGTGCTATAGTTTTATAAGGAGAGACCACCACGACAATCACTGGATAATACAATACGGACCGGACAGCAATATGAATTTATCTACGATGACAACATGACAGGAGAGAGTGAACAACACGGTAAGTCTTAATATGATGCTTATGTCACGGTTTAGCTAAGCAGGCCTTTGCATTTGTGCCATTAATGTGACCTGTGTTTTATTTTAGAGCTGAGATTTTTAATGCATGTTTGTTTTAAATGGTTACTTTAGCATTACCCTGCGCTGTGAGTGACAGAAGGAAACATTAGGCTTGTTTGGGGTTGAACTATTCTGTCAAGTCGTGCGTCTTTCTATTGCCCCATTATGTGCGCGCTGGTCAGCCTTGATCAGAGCGGAGGTTTGTAGACAGTATTGTGGTCACTGGTTGGTGGTATAGGTCTGACCTGGAGATCAGCATTCAGTCTGCTAATTAAATGGGCACAGTGCAGTTGTGTTTGGCACATCATAATTGTGTGCAGTTTATTGTTGCATTGGCACCTAACTCCAGTGCTGTGTATGTAATACTATTGTTAGCATTACAGTACTAAAACATTTCAACAAGGCTCCTATTTGAAGCAGTTCAAGTGCAGGTGACCGCTGGATAAGAACAGTGGTTCTCAAAGTGCAGGTGAGGGTCCAAAATCGGCACAGAGATTTTGGGCGTGCAAAACAGATTGTGTAGCTGATGTTCAAACTAAATTTCATCATAAGAAATGGAGGCATATTGTTTGCAGATATTAGCTGATCATAACATGAACATAAAACTACATTATAAACCGGTATTGGGCAATGATAATTACGCAAATAATAGTGGGCATAATAGTGGGCCCCCCCGTGCTAGCATACACACCATAACTGCTATGGTCACTACAAAATACAATCTTTAAAACATTGCAAAGACAACTGAACTAACTAGTGATTTCATGTGGGATTAAATGGCTTATAAGAATGATGATGAACGACAGCATGTTCATTTTGAAGGGCCCCCTTGTTAAAACTTTGACACTCCCTGGCCACCCCTCACGTAAAAGTCTATCTCCGCCACTGTTCTCCACCAATCTTACCTGAAAATTGGCCTGGTGGAGTCACATGCTTGTCTCTTTGGAGATGATGATGGGATGAGATGAGTTTAATGCCATACTATGGAACATCTCAAGCATAGTAATAGCATCTCCATGAAAACAAGTGCATCTTTAAGTTTAGTATAAAGTAAACTATACTGTTAATGTAAACTGAATACTTGGTACATGACTTGTCATTAAATTAATACAATACATCTAAAGTGGATATGCATGTGCTCTAGTTACACACATGGGCACAGCATAGATAAGATTAATATTATAATGGAGGTACTGGCCAGGTTCCAAAGTCTAACACTGCAGTGCACACAAATATGTTTTTGATAAAGCACTAACATGGGAAGTGATTGTGCTTCAGTTTTGCATTGCTGTACAAGCCAAGCTGGTTTATGGCTTTTAGTCCTGTCTAATGCACCTTCTTATTGTAGTGTGATTAGGCAGTATCATAATAATATAGAGAATGAAGAGAAAATTCAGATGCCAGTAACAATTTCAAGCTGAACAAAAATATCTCCAACTGACGTATTGTCCGTTATGGGATGAAATAAAAAGTTATGTAATCCCCACAGCCCACATAGACACTCACTTAAGTCAATTCCAACAGCTGTTACATTAACATACATGAAATAGCTGCTCAAACATCACATTTTTTTCAATATCAGTGGAAATATAATAAAAGCATCCACTCTCCAGGTGTGAGTGGCATGTTGTATGGATAAGACTGAACAGATATTGCATAGGGAAATATGATAAACAGCCAGGCAGTATGATGTGATAAATTCAAAATGCTTTTCATTCAAGCAGCTGATATTTCCTACATAAAAGTCAATCTTTATCACGCCTGTGCCCAGGAGAGCTTGGAAGCACTGATTAAAGTGAGATATGTGTTTCTGACATCTCTAATAACCAGGTTACTGTGGCTTTGAACGAATATTATTTGTTACTGAACAATCTGTTGTTTTTTTGTTTGTTTGTTTTTTTGTTCTTTTTACTTAAGGCCACACAAAAATACAATAAAATTGACACATATTAATATGTGAGTTCAAAACCTAGTTTGTTATTGCTGGACCTGTCCAGCAATATTCCACAGTCAGGCATTAAACTAATCTAGCTTTCATTTATCCCATTTACTAGTGTTTTATTGCTTTAAATTCCTTGAACATACATATATAATTACTGTCAGCGGGGTCACCTCTCCATCGATGTGACTAACTTGACCTAATGTCACGCTTGTCTCCGTAAAGACAGATATGCTTTAATGCCTTACTGTAGAATACTCACGCATATTATAAATAACTTTTATTATATTGACAGCATATAATCACAACTACGATCATTTTTGTACATTAAAGTACCTAAAATGTAAGGTTCAAGCAGGGAGAACAGCTGATAATTCCCTGCCACATCTTGCCTGGGTTTTCTGTGTATTTTTTAGCCACCACAAACGTAAATCCCTACAAGAACGACCAATGTGCATCTCTGCATCTTTAATATGGGGCAAAAGAGTGAGTGCACTTAAAAGAACAGGGAGCAGCGAGACTCCTATAAACATCTAGACGCTTTGCCCTCGGGAGACGCTTACATCCCAGACGCACGCCTAGAGGTCAATGATGATCTGCCGGACTGGAGACGCCGTTTCTTCATGCTACTCAATCCATTTCACCAGCGAGTTCAAAATCGAGACTGCCTATACGCACAGTAATTGCCACTAGGGTTCAATCAAAGGCGTGTTCAAAGCAAATGGTGCTACACACAAACTCATCCAAGCTAGAGGATATCGCCTGTTTTATAATGTTCCTCCGCGCTTCAAACACACTTCACCTCTCATTTGGCTACCGCTTGTTTCTTTCAAAAAATGTGCAAGGAGGCTATAAATAAACATGACTAGAGGAGAAAGTGAGACAATCCCAACTGACTATGGTGGTGCTTTGAAGATGGGCCAGTTTATTTTTTTCAATGTTTTTTCTATGTCTCTAAAGAGTCTGGGATAGAAATGCAAATACTAATTGAGCAGCTCCAATATTCAAATAGGCACAACTTCCCGAAGTACTTTTCTTTCTCGTTCTATCCATCTTTCTCCCTCTGTGTGATTGCGCAGAGCGGCACCATATGGAGTTAGCCCTAGATGAGAGGGAAATGAGCCCCAACAGTAGAAATCCCACTAGGACTATCTAAAGCGTTTGTGGAATCGCAGTCATCAGCAGCAGTGGCAGCATCGGTCGCAGGCAAGACTGCACTCTGTGTTCGTTTTAACAAGGACTATGGGCAAATACGCACATCCTCTCCACAGGGCAGTGCACTGAATCATCGTATTAGGTTATTACATCCTGCAAATTAAAGAGTAACTTTTGCGCATTTTTGTTTGGACAAATGGAATTAAAGTGTTCCGCATGAATCAGGTTGTGCCATAACCCAGATCCCCATAGGAAAAAAAAAACAAAAAAACAAACAAACAAAAAAACAATAAGGATAAACGTGATTGTTATCAAATTAATCTTGACTATATTCTCTTTCTCATTTTTCATATCGGTAACATGTGCACATGTCGTTCCCATCTCGTTACATATAAGAGCAATATATAATCTATTCTATTCTCGCAGTTAAGGACATTTTTATGCTAAGAGAAAAGGGACTAGGTTAACGGTGCAGTGTGCAATTAATATTCCCCCTTGGATGAAACGAAAGTTTAGCAAAATGGTGCATGGAGGATGGAGTGAAATAACCAAAAGTGGTTGGTTAGGACACTTACTTGTTTCGTTCAGTTTTTTCCTCTTCATGAAACTGCCTTGAGTGTAATCCTACTATGAATGAGACGTGCGGCCACTGCAGCTAGTGTCCAGAAATCATCTTCAGTACCACGAGGGAGAGCTTAGCGCAATCCACTTCTTTACTTTGTCTTTTCCGTGATTCTAGAAGTGCAATACGGGTTAAGAAAAAGAAAACCTCAGCGAATAAATCCCACTATCGCGCTGTTAGAGTAACACGATGCTCCACGACCTCGTCCTTTTGTACACTCCGGGAGATGCGGCCAAAAGAGAAGGAGAGGATGTAGAAAACGAGCGGGAGAGAGAGGAGAGTCACATAGTGCACATCCCTCCGGCTGCTGGGCTCGCTTTGTGCGCTGCAGAAGGAGGGAGAGGAGCGAAGGCACAAGCGCCCACTGGTGACGTGTGCACGCAAAATGTAATGCACCACCAGCCTATAGGCACCTGCCGACTTTGTGCACAATTCACTGGGCTTTTTTCATCAGAGATCGTTTGTGTGCGTGTGTCACATTGAAACTTTTGTGGAAATATTGAAACGGTTTAACAGAATTAAGTTACTATCGGATAAATAGCCCGTTTATTTGAAGTATTTTGGTTTTGCATGAGCTTGCCGTTAATGCTATATTCTCAAAAGTAGACTGTAAAACTGCCTCTAGACTGGACTTTTTAGCAGAAGGATACTGCATTTCTTTGCTATAAATACGTACAGTTGATTGTTTTTTGTTTGTTTTTGTTTTTTGTCTTTTTGTCTAGTTGACAGATTTGCATTTTTCTTTTACTATGGATCATACCTGGACGACTGCGGGATTACACAGACATTGGCTAACCAGGTTTCTCAGCTCACTGACTCACAAACAGTAACTTATGATTCTTCTTGTGGTCTATTTTTCACTTTTTAAAGTATATCCACTAACAAAACACAAAAACTAAAACGGGATATAACAGATCACTGGTCCTGCAAAACACAATGCAATTTGCAACAGCACACAACCATATATTCTAGATGAACTGCAACCACCCTAGAAGCTTATGTTTCAAAACAGCAGTGCTATTTTGTGTATTTTCTGGAGTAAATGATACTTGGAATTGTATCATTGTAGATTTTGTGTGTCTCAGAGTTTTTAGTATCATTTTTTTAATATTAAAAAACAAATGTCTTTATAATTGCTGGTTTGATTAACAGACATTTCTTTATTTGACACATACCTGTTGTTACAATAAAAGTGTGAAAGTGTGGAATTGTCAGCGCGATGCACACCAGCAGTTTGGAGCGCTCATGTTGTCAAGGGGCCATTGTCACTTTTTGTTCTAAGCAGATAGATCTTGTTGAAAACTGATGCGCCATCTATTCTCTTTCAAGTTTAGGGAAGCCTTGAAAGAAGCATTGTACTGTTAAAAAATAAATTAAAAATAGCTATAAAGGCATGGGCGATTTGTGACAGCCCTGTGTTTCACCAACTGTCACTCATCACGCTATATAAATCTGCCTATCTCCTCATGTGTAATTGGTGTTAGTTTTATCTGGTACAAAGGAGATATGAATATTTAATGTTTGTGGGTGCAGGAGAAGGGCTTTTCGGAATGACTGATAGAACATACAGATGGGTTGAAACTCTATTAATTAAGGTCATGCAGGTTGTTACGGGCGACTGAGGTGTTGTTGAGGGAGTTGTGTGGACTAAAATGACAGATGAAGGTCAGTGGAGATATGAGCTTATCACGCACAGGGCCACTGAAGATGACGAGCTGCATTAGCTACAACCCATGCAGTCAAATGAGGAAGAGGGTGGCACTTTTGCATCCACAGCATCTCATCAATTTTAGAGCAGGTCTCCTCAGTTGGGTTTTGCATGCACCGCCAAAAGTCATTTTGTGACTGAGGGCATTATATTCTGACTTTGTGGTACACTCACTAAACTATTTGAGTTGATATAATGATATAATGTGAAAAAACACATAATAATGCATAATAAATTCCTGGCCCTATTGAAAATGTTTTTGTTGTAGGGGAAAACCTGAGCAACATGAGGGAATCTTCACAAACATGGAGAGAACATTTGGAAGTAGAGGACAGGTCAATTCTATGGTATTGGTCAAATGCAGATTTGTTTACCTGGTTCATGGTAAATGGTCACATTTTTATATAGCACTTTTCCACCTTCAAGGCAGTCAAAGCGCTTTACTGGTTTGGCGCATGGTTTAATGTCTTCTTGTAAGCATAAATATTAAATTATTATTTTTTTCACAATAGCTTGCCAATATTCAACCCCAATGACATGAATCTGCTCAGTTAGAAGCCATTACTCCCTGATTGCTGTGACAAATGTGCGAAGCATTTGTAGACAAATATGGATATTTCTTGCAGAAACTGAATCCCCCATAGAGTTATACCGATCCCTGCCCTCCATTTGAAATATGAGATAATCTAATTGAATGTGTGCGCAACATATTGTGAATAAATCAGTGAATTATTCTGTCTTTTGCTTGTGTACCACATCTAAGGCCCATGTGGTGCAAACATGTAGGCTCCATAAACATTATACAGGTTGTCATATCCATGAAAGTGAGGTATGGCATTGACTGTCTTTGGTCCTGGATTAAAGAGCTGTCTCATCTCATGGATGCTATCTAGACGCACCATCATTAGAACTCTTGCTTCAAATAGGAGAAGGTCTCAGATTTTATTCTCAGATTCTGTAAGAATTCAATGTGTGGGGTTTGTATATTCTCACTGTGTTAGATGTTTATGAGAAAGACACGGGAAGCAGTTCATTAAAACTTAATTTTATTTGACAAAGACATTTCGTAGTCAGTGTCCTGCCTCCACTGATACTGATGTTTGTTGGTATGTGTGTACGTGCGATGAATGAGATACTTATCATTCTCTCAATCTACACAGTCATTAGTGGTTACCAGCTGTGGATTATGTAGCAAATATGAAGTGGTCTAGAAGTAGAGCACAGATGGAAAATAAGACAGGAGGGAGATAGACATGGAGCAGATGGAGCGTGCTCTATAAACTAGACTTTTTATGATGATGATCCTCTGTTTGGAACTAGGCAGAGTTAACTATACATTTCTTTGCTTTCTGCTGTATTTCGGTTGATAAATTACATAGAAATCTGAAACAGAGCACTCATCACCACAGTAGAATGTCAGCCTCTTAAAGGTCCTGTACCCAGTGTGTTCCCTTGTGTTTGAGCCCCAGTACAGATATATGGTATAAGCAGCTCTTGAGGTCAAAATTGTCTGATAATCAGGTGGTGCGTGTTAGCATGATAGTTGTTATTAGCTTTACAACATACTTTCATTACAACTGGTGGAATAAGGCACCAATTTTACTGTCAAATGTTTCTCAAAACAAAAACAAAAAAACACAATTTGTACAAAGCCAGATAACAAAATTGAACCCCAAACCTCAAAGCCCCTCATTACATTGCCCAATTAATCATGAACTTGAAATTTGAAGCTGTCAACACCCATGAATGTCTGAAAAGATTCTTATTAAATGTTTTGCCAGCTGGGTTTGAAAGAATTCCTTGAAAATGTCATAAGCCAGATTGGCATGCTTAGTTTTCTTGAACCACTTTTGCCTTTAAGAATAAACAAGTAACAGAGTCAGCATGCAATTAGCAATTACCTAAAGAAAACACAGCCAAATGCAAATGCGTGTGTAGTAAATTCTTCTTTATTAGCCTCCTCCAAACATGGCCCTATAGTGTTCCATTACGGCACAGATGTTTACTGTAAGCAGAAGCCAAGCATGACCCCAATCCACTAATATATAATATGTATTTGAATAACTGCATCTGGGTGAATGTAAATGCAGCCAGCCTCACTGCTTACATTGCAGCAGTTGGAAGTGATATCAGATGTTGTTTCAAATATGGCCATATGTCGGTTTAAAGATGCAAAATAAAATAAACTCGAAAGCCAAAGACAGATGACCACCATTAATCTCCACTCCACAGGGGGAAAATATTTGAAATGTGTACCATTTTTTGTTTCGATACCAATTATACCAGTATAGTTTCAAATTTGGTTAGCCTTAATAAACATGAAATTGCTTGACTGTGGGAGGAGGAGCTACAATATAAAACTAAAATTAAGAATTTATTTACTCATGCATTGATTCATCCATTCTTACTACTGTTTGTTGGATAAGAAAACCTTTTTTGTCCCACAAAGGGGAAATTCCAGTGTTGCAACATATAATCCAAGAACAGCGGGGGAATAGAAAATATGCGATCAAAATCAGGATAAAAACCTATTAAAGACTTAATGATAGACATAAAATTTAACACAACACTGTGCCAGTAGAGTAAATAAGGCTACAAACGGCTATGAGTATAGTTATCTACAGTGCAACATACTTTAAGACATATATACATATAAACTATATTAGACTCATTGTATGCTTGCTGGAGAAATATGTGTTGGACAAGCAAAGGCACAAAGACACACAAAAGTATAAAGTGTATCAGTGCACACATACCACTGCGACGCATACTGCATCAACCCAGCAGTGACAGTTTCTATGTGCAGAGGATAGAGTATAGAGTTTTGCTTGGATTGTCAGGAGAGGGCTAAGAACTCAATGCTCTGCCACTGTGCATGATAAAAAATAAACTGCATTTCAGAAAAACATGCATGAAAAAGACTAGAACCACGGATGTAACATGATGTGAGGTATTAGTGGCTATGTAATGTACTTATTAGACTAGAGAAAGCACTACATTATTTGAAAGGGCTCTGTATTTTAGTGTGTTGTTATAAGACAGTGGAGTTTTATCAGAAACTCAGAGTTGCACTGTGCAGTCTGTCAGGGAGCTTTGACTGAGCGAGGAGCCAGTGCTGTTGAGGCTTGAGGCTTACCAGTTTACACAGCACGATTTCGATTGTTGTTACTGCCAGTTCTCCAAATGTACAGCACGGAGAACAACATCCACTGGCCAAAATAGTACTCTCTTTTATTGGTGCCCCTTTGGTCCGAACTGCGGGGAGAGAACCAATAGGGGAAACTATTTTGTGAGGAGTGTCAAAGGTCAAGAAGCTTCAGACAACAAAATATATGATTCCAAATTGATTCTTTATAGATTCTTTCCTATACACATAACTTTATCAATCTCCCTAAAGATGAGGTAGGTTCAGATTACAGTTAAGTTTATGTAACTAGCTTATTTGACATTGCAAAGAATTTGTCCTTCATCGTGGCTGTAAACAGGTGATGCAATGTAAAATGTGGGAATTGTTGAGTATAGGACATGCAGACTTTATAGTGGAGCCATTCAGCAGGTGAAGGGTGAGGGTGCACTAGCTGTATGATATTAACACTAGAAGCAAACAAGAAGCCTGCTTTAGGCTGTGTATGAAATCACTGGGGAATGTGTAATATTACTTTGTCTTGTGCGGCTGAATTTTAAAAGTTTGTCACTACAGAAGCAATATATAATGACAACTTTGTATGCCTAATAAAATATACAAAAGCATTATAAAAAAAAGTATCCATGGCTTTCAAACTATGGCAACAGTAGTAATTAAGATATTCAATCAAAATAGTATTGGCCTTATTATGCCCCGCCCACTTTTGCTGTAAATGCTAAACTGCACTTTCTTTGTGGTGGCACTTCTGGTTAAGCAGGAATCCCATTCATTTCAATTGAGAATTCGGGAAAGGTTTCGCTCCTAAAATATGATATAAAGTAGATGATTCTCTGGGAGGCTTTAAAACGTCTTTGTAGTCTGTATAGAACTAATTTGTTTTCAAGATTGGCAGCCCCATGCAAAATAATACAACCTGAATAGCGATGGCAGCGCCCACAGCAATTTCCAGAATAAGGTGAATATATTTTCAATGGGGAAAGGTCCTCAAACACGTTGAAATTAGGAAGCTACATCTTATAAAAAATGGTTCAGTACATAGAAGATTTTGTAATTTCTGCACTGAAGCTTTGGGGGATCAAACCAGAGTCAAATGCCTGAGCACCAAAAGTAAATGTGTAAAAGTGTATGCCTTCACAGCTGTGCAGGAAAGCTGGTGGGATGTAGAAGCTCCATCTGTTGACTGACCATCCGACTGGGACTGGGAATACACAGTCCCATTACTGGACCCTAAAAGAGCTTCAGAAAGTCCATTATGAGGTTAGACAAACCTGTGAAATGACACCAAACATCTTGATTGTCATTAATTATGTATGGCAATGCAACCAACATGTGCCCACACTCGGCAAGAACATGGTCATGCAATTTTAATTCAACCCGGGTAGACCAAAGGGCACACTGGTGCACAAGTTTTACATAAACCTACATCACATTTACTGGAGTTACCCTCTCATAAAGGATGGAAACTGTAAGGAAGATGAAAACCCAAAGTTAAAAATAATTCATAATAGAATCTTTTATCTTAGTAACATGACTGAATGGACCACATAGCTCAGCTCAGTGCAGTAATACAGTTGTCAAGGAAATGTTAAATCATTATAGTAGCTTTGTCAGTTTAACTGGACAGGAGTGGACAGTGGGATTTTCTTTCTTACACATCTCACTAAATCTGGACCAATCGACACTAGAGATAGACCAATATATCAGCTGGCCAATATATTGGGAGAGATAGACCGATATATCAGTTGGCCGATATATTGGGCCAATATTTCAACTTTTTAGCATATCGGCTTTCGGCCTTAAATTTCCAGCACAGTCCGATATTTAGTTTTGATCAATCTGCTGCCTAGAAAATACACACAAAGCTTTACATTAACACTTAAATACAAAGAGATAGCTGCACAAAACATGACTACACAGCTCTCTTATAGATTTGTGGTAAAAAAGGGCTTGGGGGGAAATTTAAATTACATAATTTGGGGAAAATAATTAAAATTGGCCCTACGTATCAGCGCAAACATATCAGCAGATAGGTCACGTAGGTCGATCTCTAATTGACACATTTAGATATTTAATAACATCTTAATTCCTGTCCCATTGTTTTAAAAGACTGAGGCGATGACAAATGAGTTTAACTTACGCTAGATGTGTAGACGAGAGTGTTGTTGGCGGATGTCTTCGGGTAACAGATTGGGACATTGCACACACAGCCAGTATGTTTATTGGAGCATGTGGTGAGGAAAACTAATACTATTCTCTCTAAGGCCGGCAGCCCCTGGGAGCCAATTTAAGTGTTAATGCAAGTTGAGAAGAACCAGTTGGGCTTAAACTTTTTATAAGAAATTGGTCTGTATATTAACTATGTGGACCTGCTGTGTATGTAACTTGTACCTGCTGGACTCATGGAGATGTTATTGCCTTGCCTTACAGATGTAATACATTTTTACTGTAAATGAACTGCAATTTGGCTTATTGGTGTCACGTCCTTTTTTCCATAAAGAAAGATTAGTTTAATGCCTTACTGTGGAACAATTCTGGCAGAGCAATAGGAGACACGACACGGAAGTTTTTTTTTTTCGTTTTTCATTATCCCATTTTATTGGTTCAAATTATATATCCTTTTTTCATGATTACCGTCATTCCCATAGAGCTAGAGAGAGAGTTGAGTGCTGTAACAAATCACCACCCATGTGAATGTTTTGATTATCCACATTTTTTGCACATGTATCTACTCCTGTATGTAAACTGTTTCTTGTTGTCAACCAATTAATTTGAGCTTGAATGCTTGCAGATTCAAATCGATGCCTTGTCAAAAACCCAACAGCCAATGAAATATTAATGGAAACTTTGTTGGACTCAAGCAATGAATTGATATGAATGGCAATGAGGGAAAAGAAGCTTCTCATTGAGTTGCCTTTTCTGCAGATGTTTTGGAGAGCAGTTCCGAGAGAAACCCAATGACTACATTCATGGGAAGGAAGGAAGGCGGCGAGGACATTAATTGGTGTGATTCAGTGAAGCACAAAAAGCAGCTGTGTTTTTGCATCCTGTTCATGCCGTGTGCACACTTGTGAGCTGGCCTGGCTGTAAGCAGAGCATCTGTCTCTCTCATACCTGTAGCATGCATTCGAGATGGAGGCTATGAAGATGTTCCTTTGTGAGAACCTGCCAACCCAAGGCTTTT
>KN476796.1:7070-34890 GCA_000787095.1 Periophthalmodon schlosseri | reverse complement strand
AAGAGTGCCGACCCGCAAAAACCACTGCCGGAGGAAGTGTGTCAGGTTTTTGGAGACAACCGACATACAGAAGAATCCATTTTGTTTGATAGCAGTGTGGCAGAGATTTGAGCAGCTGTCACGTAAGGTTAAGCGTAGATTTGCTGTCAAAACTGAAAACTGATGTATATCACCAATTTATTATGGCACATGCTAACGTCGTTTGTGTTTTGATTTTGTTGCAATGCTTATCCACCGTTCTTTGCAACCACATGTGCAACTTCAACAAGAAAGTTCAGGGTCAAAGTTGCTGAAGCTAATACATCAGGCTTTTAGAAAGTAATGATAGTGTTTTTAATGGATAATTAAGGGTGCACTATGTAACCTTTCTGCTGAGGGCCTGCCACCGGCTTGTCTCCATGGAGATTGCATTTCTTTTCTAGGAATGTTCCACAGTATGGTATTAAACATACCTATCTCCATAGAGACAAGCATGAGATGCCACAAGGCCAAGTTACAGATCAGTTCTGTGGAAAAGCGAGCACACTCCTAGTAAGAATGTATGTTTTCAAAGGTATATTTGAGGAATAAAAAAAAAAAATGCAAGTTAGTTTAATAACATCCAGGAGAATATTCCAGGCAATGCTATAACATCTCCATGGTAGCGGATTGCTCACCAGAAAAGTTGCGTACTGCACCTTTAACTATCCATGAATAATATCCTAATCATATCTGTAATTGGTATCCCACTCACTCTCAATTTTCTCCCTGTTGGATAAAATTTATGGATCACAAAAAATCTAAATAATGGACCAATAAACAGTTGAATTTTAAATGTAGTTTGCTGGAAGTGAAATGCCGTGGTAGACAATCATTAAAGAGCAGCCCAAATTGATTTTACTAGCCAACTCAATACTGCAAAGCTCGACACAAAGGACCAATCAAACAGATTGTTCTCCAAGCTGCTGAGTTTTCACTGGGCACTGGTGTAGAAACCCACTTTTACTTGTCCGTTACAGCACACAGCACAGGCATTAGAGTGTGCCATTGGGTTAACAACTAAACAGCCCCTTCACAGATGTTTAGTTCAATTTGTCTAACGACCCCAGTCAGGTGATCAGCTCTAGATTTAACCCCGCCCAGCAACCCAACCCCCTCCCCGCTGTGTACAATCACACAGGTATAACCGACACAACAACATTAATCTCAATAACACTAATGTGTGGAACAGCTGACCACGCTAGAGTAGCACATTTGTCAGTTAAGAAGCCGTATGGAACCAGGAGGTGAGCTGAGCCAAAGCGCTGCGGCTAAATACTGTGGCCTCTGCAATAATTACTGAATGAAGGAGCACATTCCTGGGTACCACTTTATAAAAACTACACATCAATTAGTCTTAATGAAGCAGGAACACAAGCTTAATTCATAATGGACAAATAGGGCCACATTTATCAATCCAGGTGTGAAACTGTGAATGCAAAAAAAATTGTATGTGAGATTCATGGGTGTGCTGCACATGATATACTATTGGCAACTCACCCCGGTGCTGGAGTCCCGTCACTGGCTTCCTGACGCATTTAGAATTAACTTTAAAATCCTAGGCATAGGGTTAGGGTGTGATGTTAGGGTTAGGTGTTAGGGGAGGGTTAGGGGTTAGGGTTAGGTGTTAGGACTAGGGTTCAGGTTAGGTGTTAGGGTAGAGTTTAGGGTATGGTTAGGAGAGGGTTTGGGGTGGGCTAGGTAAGGGTTAGAGTAGGGTTAGGTTTTAAGGCTAGGGTTTGGCTTGGGTGTTAAGGTAGGGTTTAGGGAAAGGTTAGGTACTAGGGCTAGGGTTAGGGTTGGGGCAGGGTTAGGGGAGGGCTAGCGTTTGGTGTTAGGGATAGGGTGAGGTTTTAGGGCTAAGGTTAGGTGTTACGGTAGGGTTAAGGAAGGGTTAGGTGTAAGGGCTAGGGGTGGGATAGGGTTAGGTGTTAGGGTAGGGTTAGGGGTTAGGGAAAGGTTAGGTGTTAAACCTAGGGCTAGAGTTAAGTGTTAGGGTTAGGTGTTAGGCCTAGGGTTAGGTGTTACAGCTAGGGTTCGGGTTAGGTGTGGGGGTAGGGTTAGAGCCAGGTTGGGTGTTAGGGCTGGAGTAAGGTTAAAGATAAGTTCAGGGTTAGGGGGTTAGGGTTTGGTTTTAGGTTAGGGGTAATTTGGTACACAAATTGCTGCACAAAAGTTTACACCTGCTTCACCAATATCCAAAATTTTCTGACAGTTTATGCCCTCCTAGTTGTAATAAATCAGACAGTGTCCGCTAAAGAACAGCATTTGCACTTCCTCTGCATTAATTTGTGTGCATTGTGATAAAACGTACGCATTTTGCATATTAATTAAATTCCAAGAGGTAAGTTTGCGCTGCAGTCTTTGTGAGGCGCAACTCAAAACTGCACCTGCTTTTTACTCCATTTTACCACACGCTTTTTTTTTTTTTTTTTTTGCATGTATATTATTCATTAATAGTAACTGCTTAATTAAGCAGTGAGCATTAGGAGTTAGAGTTGCAATAATAATGAAGTAACTACCAAGCCTGAATCATTCTTAATAAGCTATTTGTTCATTGTCTGTATAATCCCTCTGTTGTCCAGGTATGATCCATAGTAAAAGAAAAATTCAATTCTATCAACTGGACACTGAATAAACCTTAAACTGGACCCGGAATATACCTTAAGCTGGTCCCTGAACATAACTTAAACTGGTCGCTGAACATATCTTAAACTGGACCCTGAACACACCTTAAACTGGACTCTAAACATACCTTAAACTGGATCCTGAACACACCTTAAACATACCTAAAACCATTAAAAAACCTGTTGTCCAGTTGACAGAATAGATTTTTTTCTTTAACTAGTTGTTCATTATGAATTAAATCTTTGTTCATGCTTTCTTCATGTGTTCTTATAATAAAGCGCTACCCATTTCTCTAACCCATTGTAAAGTAACAGGGATTCATCTGTATTGGGCAAAGTAAAAATCAATACACCCTAATATACATACAGGGGAGGCTGAACACAGATGTGCGCATGAATGGGTCCGGTAGCACTTTACACTCATGCCCAGTGGTACCTATTAAAAAGCAATACACGCATCACAAGTCTGCAGCAACCCTGATCCTCTTCAATTAGCTGCCATACAGGCTGTGTTCAAGGAAGGCTATGAGTTTATACATGTGCACAGAAAAGAACTCCGGAGAGAGCCTCGGAGTTATTTGTGATGTGGCATGCATGGTGCTCTGCAGCTGTGAGAGAAGTCTTCATTCTAACAGTCTACAGAGAGGAGTTGAAAAGTGCTGGAATTACATTGTACATAGACACAAGTTGTTGTGGCAAGGTGAGACACTGCAGGTGAATAGGAAAAAGTCTTACGTTTAGAGATATCAATTTGAAACTTCCTCTGTAGTTTAGGTTAGCAGAGTTTTTTGTTTTTTTTTATTTGGTTAACATATGTGATACAAAAACTACAGAGAGGATTTGGGATATCTTATTTAGTATATCTCAACTAGTGATGGGACTTTCGGCTCTCTTATGGGATCTCAATCTTTTGGATGCGTTTATTTCAAAGAGCCGTTCAAAAGACTGGCTCTTTTACTATTTACTTATATGACAGAAGCCAATGTTTTATCTACAAACTAATCACAGAGAGAAACAACCAAGACTAAGATATGTTTTAATGGTTCAAACTGAGAGTGGGAGTATGTTTACCCTTTGAAATGATGCATAATCAAAATAAAACGCTACAGTAATAATAATTTTTTAAAAATCTGTTATGCACAAAGCTCTCACTTGTGTCACCTCCACTGCTTCTAAGTTGACTCTTGTCCATTAATCAGGATTAATTAGAAAGAAAAAGATTCAGTTCTTTTAAAAAATGATACCCGGTTCCACCCGTTCACGTTAAGGAACCGTTCAAAAGAGCCGACTCGTTCACGTCACATCACTAATCCCAACATTGTCTTATTTCAGTAAAATAGATTGTACTGAAAATTTGCAAAGAAAAAATAAAATAAGAGAGCAAAGATTGGAGGTATACTGTCGGATACAAAGCCTGTTAAAATCATTATTACATTTTGTGCAGTTCTCTCACTTGTTTACGATATAAACAAGCAATACAAACTAATGCAGGATAAATAACATCCCCCTATACACCCTAAGACACAAATACAGCTGGCAACTTGATGTCTCTATATGAGCTCCATTGATTTAGAATTTGGCTAGTATACTTTAAAGTTTTGCCAACTCTAGCAGTGATGTATTGTGGGAAGAGGTAGTTATTTAAGGCTCACTCTCAAACAGTGCAGCACAATGCACATGACTGCAGCTACTAATTGCAAATAGAGTGAAAAGTGTGAATGCTTACTGAATGTGATGTGAGCTATAGGTGCCCTTTATCAAACAATACCACATACGTTCTAGTCTGAAAAATTCCTCAAACAATAAACCTGTGCTTCTAATGAAATAGGAACTATTACCGACTTAGATTAATTGATTAGATGAATTAGATGTATTGCTATTCAAACCTGTCAGTCTTAGGCAGTGGTTTTGAAAAATGATGACAAATGTAAAGACAGAAGGGTTTTCAGTGTAAAGATTTGCCAAATAGTGTGTGTTTGGTTTTCCATGGCTATTCTGACAGAAAGAGGTGTCTATGGAAAGAAAATGTGTTTTTTTACACATGAAAAGGAAGTACTCAAAAGCAGTGGCCCTCAAGCTTTTTTTCCTCACATAAAAGTAAAAACATAAAAAAAAAATTCAAAGACTGGTGGAAGGGAACTTAGAGCTAACCCTAAGATCTTACTGCTCATATTTGCTGATTGCGACGTTAATTAACTCTAAATGTTCAGAATAATAGCTGTAGACAGTAAATCCAAAATAAACATTTCAAAACATATAGAAGATTTTCCTCTGGGCCCAGTATTGGATGGCCTGTGGCTCAAATTTGGGCCTGGCCCTGCTGGTTGGGGACCCCTGCTCTAAAGTATCACAAACTATGACTTTTACACTTTTCAAATGAGCATCGTTTAATATGTTAAATTCTGTGCATACATGAAACTAAAACTCTTTTTTTGCACAGTGGGAAGTGATTTTAAACTTTTATAAAAGAGACATAGTTGCCGTTTAGTGCATTGTTACAGTGAATACCATCTTCCTCATTATCACACAAACCTATTTTTTATGTAAACAACAGCATGACAGAGCTGACGAACTGAAATTAACCACTGCCATGCTGTTAGACAGGGCGTAGGCTGGCAGGGAGGCAATATGTCCAACGGATTTCAGACAGCTCTGTTATTTTATATATTGGTATGAAACAATGTGACAATTTGAAAATAAAACCAAAAGTGTTTAAGCCATAGACTGTATAAAGAACTGGACTAAGTGACTGTGACGTCACCCATAGCGTTCAGCTCCAGCCAAATGACGCTCATCGAGGCTAGCGGTTACAGGGGCGCAATTATCATAGCAACCAAAGAGCCAATCCAGAGCGAGGATGATGAAGGTAACACCCCCCCAATGCTGTCAATCAAACCTCTCGCTAACGCTAGTGGGCGCGGACTTGGGGAAAGAAGGCACCTGATTCATCTGTTATTGATGTCCATGTCTTCATTTACAGACACACAAGCAAAATAAAAACCCCAGGATCATGTAAAGCGGATTAATACAAACATTTTAAGACCAAAATGACCAGGCTCACTGCAGCAGTTACAGAGAGAGGGGTGGCAATTATAAAGTGAATTGGAGCCAGAGTCGATGGAGCCGGAAGCACGACCATGATCACTTCTTATTTGGTACACGGCAGTTAGTTATGTCCATTTACATATACAGTCTATGATTCAAGCCCAACTGTTCACAACTGGCCATACTCGAAAAAGACGAAACGAAACGATACTATATATATTCCAAAAGAGGGACATTAGGATTATTTTTCAGTGGCCTTGTTTTGAAATCGAAAAAAAGTCAAAGGTGATACATCTCTACAAACTTTGTTCAAAGTCATAAGTTTGTACATTCAGAGTCAAGATACAACATTCGAGATTTGCCTTAAGAAAAGACATGCATTTGAATATACTTTGCATATAATTGTAGTGATAATCCATACTTATACATTATCTTCCTATGAATGTGCAATGCTTCTGCTGTATTTTTAGAAATATACTGTATTTCAAAAAAGTTAAGTCTTAGTAGTAAAAATGCTGGCTGCAATTCAATCATCTACACTTCCCTCCAGACACAATGCTAAACTGCAGTTCTTTAACACTGAGAAGCACTACACATCCCACAGTCTCAAAGTACACTCAGATAATAAAAATACTTTACATACATACACTCCTTTTTACCACTTTTCAAAATGTGATATGTTCATCCTCCCACCTTGTAATGCCCAGTGGGATCCAAGTTTACCATTTTCCTTTTGCACTTCAAACAAGCGTCAGAGATAGCTACAACATTTTATGTCACTGTCTGCTACAGCCTGGGGCGATGTCAAGATATGGGGTTATAAACGTATCAGATTTATTCTTTCAATACCACTGACATGTTTGGTGTGATGAGAATGCTGGTGGGTCAAGTCATAACTTCTGCCTTGCAAAACTTTCACAAAGATTCAGAAACTTAACCTGAAGCGTTGAAGCATCCATCGTATCTGGGAAACGTCAACGCGCAGGCAGTGTCCCATTCGTCCACGAGAGAGGATAAAACTAATCATCAATGCCCCATTACCCTTTAATGAACTCCGGCTACATTCTCAAGACGGAGCTGTTTGAAACTCCCCTTACTCAGAGGTTCAGTGTTTTTCTCTTTTTTCCTTCGGGGTTGTCCAGGTCAACAAAGACTTTGCTTTGACACAGCATCAACTCAGATGTGACGGGACATTAATATACTGCACCAGCACTTAAACTGATCCTCAATTTGAATACAAAAAATTGAAAATTACGTCCGTAAGGAAATAGTGGGTGGTCACTGTTGAACAAACATCTGAGTTTATGATCTAATGGACCTGACATATACAGAGAGTTCTTCGGAGGACAAATACTGTGAGATGCTCAGGTCAGTGAGGACAGTGCTGTAGGGACATGCGCTGTAGACAACTGCATAGAAAAAAGTCCAGATGATTTTGGATATCTCTGCGTCTTATATCACTACTATGTGACTCTTCTCTGGTCCTGAACTGACCACATTAATTCAGCACCTGCTCTGTCCTAGCTGGCATGAGCCGCGTGCCCAATACCTGTCCACCTGTATGCAGACTCACTCTGATGAACTCGGTCAAAGCCTGAAATAGACAGCACTGCAACCATGGCACCCAGCTCCACAAGTCTATTAGTTTGTAAACTCAGACATATCCACATCAAAGATCCACATGCTGAGCGGAGTGCAGTACTTCAGCTTCACTCGGGGGCTCGCTGCTGCTGTTGCTCCCAAAACTTCACAATCTCTCTGCCAGCTCCTCCTGTTTTCAAGTTCTTGTACAAGTCCAGTTCTACATATTTCTGTTTTGGGCCAAAGTTCTCAGCAGTCACAAATGTTTCAGTGCATATATATTAAGAATATGATCCAAATGAGATGTTATTCCTTTGGTTGTTGTGTCGCAAAATGTATCGTAATATAATGTGTAAATTAACATCATAATATCGTGTGCTAAATGTATTTCATATTGTATAGGTAAGTTTCTCAAGTAAATGTAACAATAAACAAGTTATGTACTATAATACCCACGTCTGCAAGCCAGTCACCAGTCACAGCAGCTCTTTCTGCTGTTTGACTGAAGGCTGATTGATGCCTCAGAGGGACTATGCGGTGATTTACAGGACGCTGCGTGCCCGGCTGCTCTCCACAATAGAGGTTCTCTGTCATGTTTTAATAGCTGCTTTTGATGTTGATGAGGAATTGTTTGACTCATAAAGTACACCCACATGTCGACTGTTCCGATGCTAATTATGTCTTCTGTATTTTTATGTCTGGTGGCTCTGTTCACCCCCCTCATCATTCTCTCAGTACCTAGGAGTTGCGCATAGTTTTCAAACCTCAAGGCCTTGTCTACATTATGTCTGCTATGAACTGACACTTTCTGCACTGGTCAGGGAAAAAAAAAAAATCTAAAAATCTTTAAATTTGTGACGTAACATTGATTATTACCATTGCTACTATTTCAGGTGCCAAAATGACTTATATCATATCTTATATCTTATAGCTTAAATCTGTATTTTAGTACAGAAGCACAATTAAAACAGAATATCTTAAATGAAGACCACTACACCAGTATGCTCTCAGTGGGTGCACTGGCAAGCAATCAACTATTATAGTGGCTCTCACAAACTCTCACAAACTCACAAGCTCTCACAAACCCCTTTGCTACATTGGTAATATCCATATGCATACATTTTTGGCCACATGCATGGCTTTAGGTGAGGATGTCAGTCAAATGGAAGGAGCTCGGAGTAGAGCCACTGCTCCTCCACGTTGAGAGGAGCCAACTGAGGTGGCGCCGTCATCTGTTTTGGATGGCATCTGATTTCTCGGCTGGTCTGGGAATGTCTTGGGGTCCCCCCGGAGGAGCTGGAGGAAGTGGCCGGGGTGGGGGAAGTCTGAGCTGCCTGTCACCCGGTCCCAGATAAGCGGAAGAAAATAGATGGATGGATGCAGTTTTTTGAAATGGTGAAGTGAAAATTGTGTGGCCAAATTATTATCTGCACACATTCTCATTTTGTCACAGAGTGCTGCTTTTACAATGTACTCTTTGGGTGAAAACACAAAATGTGCTTATTTACAAAAATAAAAGTCAGGCACCCCAGCTATAAGGTCTAGTTTATTTAGACCTCTAGCCAGCTGACATTTTTACCCTTGGGCTGTTTTGTTTGGTCAGGTGAACTGTGACCAAAGACTCCTGCCTTAGCCTTTAGCAAAACTCTGTTTGCATTCTGGTGAGGAATCAAAGAATTGTGCATCATACAATAAAACAAGAACTAGGTCCCATTTATAAATCTTTATGTGGAATTCTTACTAAAAGTGCGCATACAGGCAAAACACAGACTTCTTTAAAACTCATCAAAATTAAATTGCTAACTAGAATAGACTTTTTCCTCATCTCTGAAAGCCCTAATGCACAAACTTTAAAGTTTCTTTATTAATACATTATTAATACCTTATTTTGTTTTTAAGGCAACAATTTGTTGGCAGAAACATCATGGAGAACAATTCACAATCAGATCTTACATTTCAGTTTGATGATGCCCAGTCCTAGGGCCGTAGGCTGATAACCAAAACATCAAATGGACTCACTGGTCCGGATGAAAGAGGCTGGAGGCCTGTAGGGACATAGTACATTCTAAAATCAGTTGTGACAGATAACTAAAAAGGACACAGGAGGGCTTGACATACCGGGATGGGTTAAACATTGCGCTTGCCACCACATCCTGGTTGCCCTTCCCCAAACGCACCACGGTTCCATGCGAAGCCATCACTATGGAAAACAACCACCCATTAGCTTGACGCAAAAATGCTACTCACCGATGACCGCCACATCATGCCGCCGGGCTTTACGCCTATCTATGTCAGCTCAGTGGGCCTAATCCCTGCCATATTTGTGTCCAGTAGGTTAGACTGCTGTAACGGCCTGCACACTGGCCTCTCTAGATAAGTGTTGAGACGACTGCATCCAAAATGCTGCTGCTCTGGTCCTGACTAGAACCAGGAAGTACGAGCACATAAGTCCTGTGCTCAGGTCTTTCCATGGTCTAGCACCAAAGTACGGGACCAGCCTCCTGCTGGTGCCCAGAGTCAGGACCAAACATGGGGAAGAAACATTTCAGTTTTATTTAGACTGGAACAGTCTTCCTGAAGATGTAAGACAGGCCTCTACTTTGACAATGTTTAAATCCAGGCTCAAAACGGTTCAGTTTAGCTGAAAGGTTTTTATTCTGCACTCTTCTCTTCTTTAATTTTATGATGTTTATGTATGTTTTGATCTGTTTGTATTGTGATTTTAATGTCTTTCTTATTCTGTAAAGTACTTTGACTGACTTTGTGTACGCCCTGCCGTATAGCTGAAGTGGTCCGTCTCCCTTCTCCTGCTGCTATGACTCGGCTCTGAGGCGTGTGACATATGGGTGAGGTCAGGTGAGGGGAAGAATTTATAGTCCAGTGACTCTTTTATAGGTGGCCTCCGAGGCTGAAAACGGCCACATCACTACAATAAATCACAAACTTAACATGGAAAATCATGTAAGATTTTTGTACGTACGCCTGCTATAAATGAGCACTGCATCGTTCTCTCTAAAATACTATCATGTTGTCTGTAATATATGACCAGTTCTAACTGGCTACACAATCTGATGGAAGTGCTTTTATTAACTACTGTATAAATTCAATTCTGATGCCAAGACCAGAGAGTGAGATCAAAAGGTTAATTAAAATAACTTTTTGACGACTGAGCAGTAACTCTTGGTACACCATGGCCAACAAAACTAATGGGAAATGAGGGTATGAGGTTAGGTTTTTAAGATGGCACACAAGTATTTGTCTACTGCCCAATGACAATTTAGAGGAAACCAAATGAGGAGACTTATAAATGATAAAGATGATTGTTACTAAATATAATCCAGTACCATTTGTAGCCATAAAGCAGTGGTGTGTCATTGTCACACTATGACCCAATGCAATGTGAAACCTATTGGATATTGATGATCATTACATAGACAACAAGATTTTAATTTTCCTTAGCACTGGTTTAGCACTGGTGGTCTGGAAACAGATGAGCAAATGTGTAAATGCAAGTGGATTAAATGGAAATAAGCAACCCTTGTTTCAATACCTATTGTGATGAAATTAAAAGCAACAACAAATAACAACAGTAATGGAAATGCCGTGTGTGTGTGTGTGTGTGTGTGTGTGTGTGTGATCGCCAAAAAAAAGACCATGTGACCATTTGTCTGCTACATAAAGATGTGACAGTTTTTGTCTTTGCTGCATTGCACCAGTAGAGATGACCTGTGTCTGTTTTAGTGACTTGGAGAACAGCCTATAACGATGATTGTGATTTGAGCAAACAGCAGCTTGTGGACTGGGAGATTTGTTGTTTGTTACTTTCTCTCGTAGCTTAACTAGTTTCATATCATTACTTTGATGAACGTCTCTCTCTGTCTTTTACAAGTCTCTCTGTCTTTTACACTTCACAGAACTAGACCACAGTTGTTTGATTGATAAACCAGCATTGCACATATTTAGTGCAAGAAACATAACACTTGACCGGATGTCTGTATGCATTTAGGAACTCAGTTTAGGAACAGGTTAGAGCATGTAGTTATTAAGAGGTCTGGGAGAAGACAGGGACACAGCCATGGAAGACTCAAAGGGGAGAGTTGATAACCAATGTCACGGCCTCATCCAGCTGCAGACTCATGTATGCCCACTGCCTTTGTCACTTTCTTCAGCATCACTTAGAATGAGCAATGCATTTGTAACACGGAGCAAAGTCACCAAGGATGGAAGTAGGGAACACTGTGGAAAGAGGATTTTCCTGAAGCAGCTGGGTAGCATGCTGGGAAGAAATTCATATCGAGGGAAGACAGTGCCTTTGAGGACTATCAGCAGCTGCTCAAAGTGTTGTGAAAGACATCCAATTGGAAACAGCCCGAATCCTCTGGTGGTTTTCACTAGAGGCAAGAAATGCGACAGGTACCGATACTCTTCCTACAAAATGACTTCAGAAATGGCAAAAGATGAAATGCATGAATGCAAACACAAACATTTCTGTTGAATACATTAAAATAACAAATGATTTGTTATTTACCAAGCGTGGGAAATATTAAGATCCTCCGCCCTGTACTGCTTTACACTTGTCTGATAGCTACGAACTGCAACAATGGTTTTATTCAACGATAAACATTTGCAAGCATTAAACAAATGTGAATAAGAGAAATCAAAGTGCTAATGACACTCTTGGGAGGATGACTCTGGATGGATGTGGATGACTCACAGACATGGTTTCAGCAGATTTTTCCTCACCATAAGACCATTCCATGACATCGTAACACTGAACATAAAAAATGATTTCCGTGTTTAGTTGGGTTGAGTTCTGTGTTAGTCAGGAATCCCTGCATCTTTAATGACCAGAAAGAGAGTTTATGGTGTTCAGTTTTGAGTGTCTCTGCTTCCCTCCCATCTCTTATCTGCACAGCCCCAGCTCCTGCTGTGGCTCACCCTGCCTGTGTGAATGAGACAAGGTGAGTCTCATTTCTCTGCTAGGACACAGGCACGGGGCTTCACACCAATCACCTCTGATCACTCACCAAAGGCTCTTCCCCCTCATACACTTTACACGGCTCTCCGTAAGACACCGCTCTGGCCTTTTATTTAAATGTGATAAATATTTAATCTGCGAACGTGTTGTGAGAGATCACACAAGCGTGCACAAAGAACACTCAGCTGAATATGCAACGCTCTGATTAATATTTCAGAACTCCATTTCCCCAACCTCTGCTTGACTCACCACGGACCTGGAGCGAAGCCGTCTGGGAATTAAACATGTTTTCATTGCAATATTTATTCTTTCAAAAGAGACTGTGACGTACTGAGACGCTAATTGTTAGATGATATTTTGACAGGATCTGATTGGTTGAATACATAAGCATGCATCAGTAACAAATCAAAAAGTCCCCATGCCCTCTGTTGCGTCTCAAGCCCGACCAAACATGATCGTGCAATCAAATTATTATTATTTTTTTCAGTGGCACATGTGAAACGAGGGAGCTCATTGATCACTTAAGAATCAAATTAATCTCACGTCAGATTAACAGAGTTTAGTGCTTCGCTCATAGATTCTGTTGAAAACTGTGATTTTTTTTCCTTTATTTTTGGATACGGACGGGAGATTGACCGATAAACAGACACAATCTCACATCTTCATAAAGCATTGTGCAGTGTGTATTTTGGATCCCAGGCAAGTAACTGTCATCTGCCTTTATCAAACCTGTTTCTCCACACATTGGTTATGAATATTTACTCTTTATTGTGGTCTACAAAAGTGTTATTTTTTTCTTGCTATGGCCACTCATCCCTTGCCAATCCAATGTGTTGCTCTCCATCATATGAAATAAATTCATCAATAAAGCAATTGTTTAAGCTCCCAGTGGATTCCAACCCTGTTTGTAAAATTTATGAGCAGCAGTACAAACAGACAGTGGATGGATGGAATAGGGTCCCGGAGGCAGCGGAAAGAGAGTCCTTAGCAATAACAACACAATCAATCACAGGCAGCACACGTCACAAACCCCCCTGCGGCCCCCAGCAGCCACTCACTATATCCCACTTTCACACCAGCCATGAGTCATGATGGGGCGCCATAATCAACATGCAGAGTGCATCTATAGCCCATGTGCTGGTGCAGTGTCTTATCATGCTGGCTGATCCCACAAAACTGCCACACCCTATAGAAACCACTATTCATATTTAGGACACTGGACTGCTTTCTGTTTGTATTGTATTATTATTATTTTTCTTTCTGGAATTAAAAAAAAGTCAGAAAGAAAAAAAGGTAATTCTTTTTGACTTGATGTTGCCTAAATAATGGGAGCAAACAGGTCATTCTAGTAAGGAAATAACTGAAATGAGGCTGCCCCATCACCATATTATTATGTTTTTCTTAGTACAGGCCAATGTGAAAATCTACAATTGGAGTAATAACTGAAGGATTGTTTTGAAGACACATTGTGTAATGAAGCATACTGTAAAGCAGGTTTTACAGTAAGAGTTTCTCCTTCTATCCACTGTCACCCGTGCTACACTTCATGCTTGCTGTATTAATGCTCCGAGAGACGCACGGAGGGCACATTTGCCTGAGGCGTGCTCACAGCGGCAGTCTGAATCTGCTCATTATTCTTGCCATACAACAGTCACAAGTGCGGCTCACATGAGATCAGCAGGCCTGGACCGTCCTACGAGCTGAGAGCCGGCTGAGATTGCCTACTGATCCACACATATGAACACTGACTGATGCCAGCACACAAAAGTCACTCATCGTGTATGCATCACTACAGCCTTCTTATCATGCTCACTTTCTAAACAGGGCAGCCCCTAAAGACAATGTGACAGCAGCACCACACCAGGGGCATGCAGACAACATCAGGGGTTCAGGGCCTATGTAAAAAAGGTGGAAAGGGGCACTAGAGGGGAAAACTGGGGTCTATTGATCAGTTTTGAATGCAAAACTGAATTTTTCTGAGGAAAGTTTTTGACTAGGAAGACTCAGGACAGTAGTATGTTAAAATAATTTAAAAACAAAAAAGTTTGAATGGAGTTAGGCTCTTAATGTTGACAGTCCCCGAGCATTGCAAAAGAATGCCGTGACACATAATTGTATTTAGATCAGAGTTATAGATAAAGACACACAGTGGCACATCAGACCGAACACTTATAAATGAAAATCCAAGCTCATGCACATACTTACAGCTCATTCTTCATGTTCCATGTGACACAGTTTCTTTGTATCTTCAACGCTCTAATCGCTTCAGTCTGCTGTATTAATCATTCATTGCTGTAGTTTGGATATGAATTGCATTGTTGCACCAGCTCCTGAAGCATGAAGCACCTGTGTTTCTCCTGCCTGTGGCCATATCACAGAGACATACAGTGATCACACTAGATTCACTTCAGCTAAGGCTGCTTCAATGAGGAGATTAGAATAAAGACTGCTCACTTCTAATGGGACACATGTGAATGAGGGAACAGGTTTTTTTACATTTCAGATTAAGATGGAGGTTCTCCTTTTGCCTCTAAAAATATCAGTTCACTACTTTGCAATTGCCCAACAGCAAAAAGTCATAACAATATAGTTTACAGCTCTATACACATACTGTGTGTGCTTTATTTCAACTAAAAATCGGGTATGAGTTCTGCATAAAGCAGGTCACTAAAATGATTAGGGATAAAAGCAGGTCAGGCAATCAGAGCAGGTCAGGACCAAATATAAACATAATGAGGAGAAATCCCATGTTGAAGACTCCAATCGACTCAAAGTTATGAATGATGGTAATATGACTAGGTTATTACCAAACACAAAATGCCAAAATACCAAGGTATTTTTGTCGTACATTGTAAATCACAAAGTTCTATCTTTAATGGAACTAAAGCACAAGTCCACATTCTCCCCTGTGCATTTCCCTGGAGGGCCCATGTCAGCTGAGCTGCAGTGGAAGGCCCAGGGCCCAGAGACACTCCTGATGCACACACACACACACACACACACACTAATGTGAATGACATCTGTGAGACAGACAGCCACACCTACAGACACTGGTCATGACCATTGTCACCTACTGCAGTAAGGTGAACAGCTTTGCAAACAGGAAGAACACATTTGGTAAAACAGCATCTTTAACATAATGTTATCTTCCAAATAAAAAGCATCAGGCAAAATTGTACATGTTTAGGTTCTCTCCAATAATACAGTCAGGTTAAGTAGAAATCCAGCTCCATATTATTGTCTAGTACAAAAAATATTCCTTATTTCTAGTTTCTAGAAACCGCAAAGGCCCTGTGACACCTCTACTGGACTGTCTAAGAATGTTTTCACACCTGTCAGTGGGGTTAACTATTTTGATTGGAAAGTAAAAGCTGAAACATTGTTGCAGTGTCATTTGGTGCAGATGTTATTCTCACCATACTTTAGGTCAAATGAATTGAACCAAACGAAAATTGACTTTCCCCCCATCTGGTGGGGCGCTACAGGTGAAGGGCTAATAGGCACAAAAAGCACACGAAACAACAAGAAATCATTTTTGGCCTATTGCAGGGGTCGGCACCCACTATCTCCCACCCACTATCTCCCACCCACTACCTCATGCTGCTTTCTAAAGAAGCTTTCATTGAAAAACAGAAAAAGACAATTCTATTATTTCTTATGCTCATATTGTAATTTCGCAGCAATTTATAGTGTACACAGCATACCAAAGATCTGTATCTATCCTTTTGATCATTTCTAAACTAATTGGGAGTCAGGACTGGAGTGTCTCGTCTGTTTGCATTCTGACAAACCACATCTAAATACACCAGAATACAGAAATGACATATCATTTGATTGAAAGTTTCCTGGAAGACAACCCTCAAGCTGTGAATGGACTCAACCCACAACACTTCTGTCCTCTTCAACTTCAAAAATGACTGGTGGAACTGAATAGATAATCATTTATTTACATCACTGTTGTAAATCTCTTTGCCGCTCCTATGCCTTGACCTTGGGGCTGTAACCTGTTGAGGCTTTTCAATTAATATTTCTGTTTGTGAATTTGCATAAAAATATAGCATGTCACCTAATGAACAGTATTTGTTCTCTCTATTTTCTCCACTTTGAATGAATTTTTAACTGTTGAAAACAAAAGCAAAGTGCACAAAGGTTTTTGTCCCTGCATGCTTTTAAAAACATTATGGGCTGCATCCAAAAGCTTTCATTAAAAATTGATTGCCCACTGGGAATAACAACACTTTCAAAACGGCAAAAAATGGATGAAAAAGTAGCCCCTACGTTAGCTGGGTTTATAAATAGTCTGTCTGCTGTTGGGAGTATTCAAATGTGAATGGAGATTTGCACCTGCATGTTAACTCCAGCAAACAAACAATACAATACAGCCAATCAAGAAGAGATGAACTACTGCTGAACAGACAGCATCACAGAGGGAAGAGGCCCTTGATACATTTCAATCAATCCTCCCCCCGTAATGATTTGGATGAAATAAATAATTAGAGATGGGAATTGGAGCTCTCTATTGCAATTAGTCATTCCATTTCTAAATATAATGCAGCTTAGTTAAAATGCCATGGCAGAGACTCCAAAAGGTTTGTCTTTCCATTCTAGCTTATGCCTTACCAGTGAAGGGTTAGCTGGGAAACTGACCAATTGATGACTACAGATCATAGACTGTATATATAAACGGACGTTCTTACCTGCTTACCCGTTCCAAATAGGAAGTGAGAATGGGCGCGCCTCCGGCTCCATCGGCTCCAATTCATGTTCTATTGAAAAATAGAACTGCTGCTGTCAGGCTCGTCATTTTGGTCTTAAAATATTCATATTAATCCGTGCTACATCATCCTGGTATTTTTTCGCTATTTTGTCCGTAAATCAAGATATGACAATATTAACAGACCAGTGAGGCGCCTTCTTTCCCTGAGGGGGTCCCGCTAGTTGTTAGCAACAGGTTTGAGTGACAGTGTTGCTAAGCGCCCACCTCCTGCTAAACCAGCAGTGTGGGCGGGAAGGGGCATTACCTTCAACATGACACTTCGCCCCTATAACTGCGAGCCTCGAGCTTCATTTGACTGGAGCCGAACGCTATGGGTGATGTCACACTCCCTTAGTCCACTTCTTTATACAGTCTACGCTACAGATAGACAAACCAATATATTTTTGTGATTGTCAGTAAGCACAACCCTTCATATCTTGTCATTTTACCGTACATTGAGATTTGAAGCCTTAATATTCTGATATACTCACCTTGATGCCTGGAAATGGGACATGGATACAGTACATTCGGCCATGGAGGTTAGCCTTGTATTTTACCGTTGTCTCTCAAAGGCTGCCCACATGGTTCCATCCAGTCTGGCTCTGAAGCCTATCCCCTTACAGCACAGACAGGACATGACGGAGCTGAGGAGCTGTCAGGTAATACGGCCATGATAGATATAACTATTTTACAATGTACAGTATGAGGCAATTCAACATCACCCAAACGCAGAGTTTAAGGAGCGGTACATTGCTAGTGCTCACACTTTTGGAACAGTCTGATTGCAGTATGTGCCACTAATATCTGAATCACTATTTTTTTATTCTTTATTTTTTATAATATTGCCTGTGAGGAATGTGGTTATATTCTATGAAGGGAAATACAACTTACTCTTAAAAGAAAAATAAGTCAGGGACACTTTAAAATCTGTAAAAGGTGGACTTGTATTCCACCAACCAGATGGTATTTTAGTTTCAATAGCCACACCTCAAACTATTCGACAACACAAAGAAAGTTAAGTTTGAAAATGTCACCTTTCAGAAACAGTGCTTCTAATACAACCTTAGCTTTACTGAAAGGTATTTCAAGACACAATACGGCTCTTAAAAGTGAAAGCGCTCCTCTGTTATTGTCGTGGCTTTAGAACGGCGCAGGGATTACATGCTTGTACCCTCTCAAATGGTTGCTGTGAGAAACAATTATCTGATTGTGACTCAGCCCGTAGGGGGTTCAAGTTCTCAAGTCTTTTAAAAAACCACATCACATCCTCTAAACATGGCCCATTACTAAGAACTCAATGTTCTGCTTTTACACTGTAACCAAACAGCTCAGTAGGTTTCTTAAGTGTATTGAGGTTTTTAAAGATCCTCATATACTCAAGCTTTGGTGCACTTGTTTTGAGTCAGTTGTCCACTATGAAAACTTTTGGCCGTCTACAGTGAATGAACTTGTCTGATCATTCACAAACATAGGTCTCACAGTGAGAAAGGGACATGGATTAAATTTAGAACTGTCGAGTGACCAAAGACAAGCTGTGGAATCTTGGTCATAGAGTGAGCCCTCCTTTCACACTCAAAATAAGATGTCTGTGTAATCCCTCACTTGTCCAGGTATGATCCATAGTGAAAAAAAATTCAAAATTTCAAATTTGATCTGTCAACTGGACAAAAAGTTGTAGGAGTGAAGACTTTTCGCTGCTCATCTAAGATGATTCTTTAGTTCTGGTCAGATTACTGGTGGACACTGCCTTATATCTATCTGTAGGGCGGCGCTAGCTACACTGAAATTATCACACCTATTGTTTACAGTTTCTGTTGGACCCAGCCTACAAACTCACTTACTCAAAATAAGAGTTCGTTCACACAAAAGCACTGCTAGCATGTAGTCGTTGCTGTAACAGTAAGTGATGCCTATAGTCTGACATTCACTCAGACAAACTTTGGTCATAACTATGGTGCACTCCACTGACTGAACTAATTCCTCAAGTCCTGTAGTGTGACATTTAGACAAAAATACAAGGTGCAGTGGACACCAGACTTGAAAAAATCAATTCCGCTCAACGAAAGACCTTTTGGACTCTTCTGCATTGTATCCATATTCTGTGTGTGCTTTCTGCTCCTCACTGAGCTGCTGGTTGCTTTATTTATATCAAATCAATGTAAAATGAAAATGCAGTTTCTCTGTGCTTAGCGTTTGGCAGAGGACTGATGCAAATGTGAAAACAGAATTCTGAAGAAGCCAACAAACTGAGGCGGTGTGCACAGGAATATCATCATGCAGCCAGACATATTGACTCAAGGCTGTGGAGCCGTTCACATGTGGAATTAGTTATTCTAAAACATTAGCCCTGAAATATTTATCTTCAGCCAGCTATACCCTAACTGAGTTTCTGCACCAAAATGCGTTATACTTTACTATCCACACGTTTCATGCCTTGCTGTAGTATCCAACTCAATATCTAAGAAATGTCACAAATATTCTGGCTATCATGAAAGTCAAACAACTTGCATTTCAAAGTATATGTAACTGTTCAGGTGGAGGGTCCATCATTGTCTCCATGGAGATTGGAATGTTCCCCATGGCCCCAAAGATTTTTGCCTCGTTTTCATAGCACATCCCATTGCGACTAAAAATGTTCAAATGGCAACTACAGAGAGTTCAAAATGAGACTACAATAAAAGAGAATTCCATATTAACGTGTATAAATAATTACAGGGTGTATAAAAACCAGCAAAGCAAACATGGTAAGGGGTGTGGGCATGCTCCATTGTTAAAAGGCTCTAAATTAACTTTTTAAGTGAGCACCCACTTTGACAACCTTAGCACCCCCTTAGCTCCTCCAACCAAAAATGTCTGGCGCCACCCCTGCATTAAACCTTTCCATCTCGCATTTATTCAATCAGATGTGTTTTATTGCTAATACTAAATTCATTCTTACTGTATGGGGGCTCACCTCTCCACAGATCTGACCTTTAGCTTGGCCACTTTCTTGCATCCATGGAGATAGATATCAGGCAAAATAATAACATCTCCACGGAGACAAGCAAGTGACAAACCCATCCACCAAGTTACATAGTGCGTCTTTAACTTGAAACTGATCATTCACATAGGGCTAGGGCCATTTAAGCAAGTTTACTTTTACTTTAACTTTTCGGAGATATTTTGAATGGCCGTAACTCACTACAAATTTCACCTCTTAATACTTGGCTCCAATTATCACATTTTGTAACCCTGCTTACACGCAGTCATTCTTTCATCTGTGAGTTCCGTAATCTCAGCAGAAAGTGAAAGTGAAATGCAGAAACTGAACGTGGCAGAATGCTCAAATGTAACACTCAGGATGCTGAGGATGGCAGAGATTATACGTGGTATGTCATTCTGTTTGCTAAAACCTACTATAAATGTGCCATCTGGGACAGGGGAGCGTGGGAGGTGCGCGATCTCTCCTCCAGTCATCTCTTGGATCCCTTTTACCATTGTCGTTCTTCTACCAAATCTTTTTAATTTAGCGTCATACAGTGGCGAGCGTAAATGACTTCAAAATCAATAGTAACAGTTCAACGCCTCTATAAGTATATGGGCAGAAAAAGGCTTGATGTGGCATGAGAGAGTACAAATAGCAATTACCAGGCTCAGTGAGTTGTGGCAGGCTTTAACAAGATTTAGGACAGAAAGGACGGAGCCAGCACTATTCTGACAGTTGAGCTTTGTAGAGGCTATCATGACAGCAACACAACAAATTACTTCCCTGCGAGGGAAAGGGCTTAAAAGGTCCCTAGAAACTTCCCTCTTAGAAGACCTCAGAAATAGGCTATACTTGGTCATATCTGCCTGTTTTGAATAACTTGATTTTACTGATGTACAACTTCCTGAATATAAAAATAATAATATATTTTTTTAGTTTGAATTTGCTAATCACTACGGCAACTGTATTTTTTCATGTTAATTCAAGGACACAAACACAGAACCCAGAATAAAGTCTAAATAAATTACTACCGCACAACTAATTGCTGAAATTTTGACCTTGTCTCTTTTAACTGTCACATTAATCTTAGCTGTTGCCATGGTGATCACCCGGCGTTAATTGTTGAGCAGTAATGACGCTACACAGGTCCAATGAGAAAAGCACAGAGCACTGATTGATTAACAGTTAAAGGGGCATTGATTTACTGGTCGCAGGGTGGATCATAGGCAGTGCTGACACAGACTGACTCCAGGACGCTGTCTGGCTCCAAACATAAACAGTGCTATAGTCACTGTGCTAATGCTATGGCTACAGCGACAGCCTGGTCAGACTAGAGAACACAGTGGGCAGTGAGCCTGGCACCAGCAGATCTTATTTCATGTGTGTCTCCCCAGGGTGCTGTGTTCATCTGCGTCTGCAAGAGGTGCCAATGGGTTTTATCATGTGTAAACTCTGTAGCCTACTCAAACTGTCAGCAATGCTGCTTTATCAATGTGTTTTATGCGAACTTAGACTGTGCAGTGTAATTATGTGTAACTATATGTAACTATATGATGAAATATAAATAGACCTAAATAATAGAAATGTCATATTACATTACATAATTAATGTATTACTTTTGTCTTCTGTAACAAGGTACTGAAAAAACTACTAAGTATATATATACACACGTGCGCGTGTGCGCGCGCACACACACACACACACACACACACACACACATACTTATACATACATAAATATGCATAAACATATATACATATATGTATATGCATATACATACATAGATGTATAGTGAGAGTGTGCCTCTATGAGCTTGGTTCACTGTGCTGGCTGGAGAAGCAGCGTTTGGCCTGTGCTGTGATGGGCTCTGCCAAAGTGCACTGTCTCTGTCATTGAACAAATCAAAGAGTGGGCCCTGGGATTAGGATTTAAGCCCCAGCAGGAGGAGCGCTGTTTTCATTTCAAACACACAAGGGCATTTTAAACCAACAATAGCATGACATAATCATCACCTTGACACTACTGGTATTACTAGTATTGATCAAACTCAACTTTTACAAAAGAAACATAACTAAAAGCTGGAAAAATATATTTGATTGTAACTTTGTGCTATGCACAGCAAAATACAGTTTAGACCTCACAGTAGCAGTTTTAGTTAACATACTTACTGACCTTATATGCTCAGTACTAAATAAGTGATTGATACACCAATATATGGATTTTTTTGACTATGAAGCAATCACTTGTACACTGGGGTACACAATGGGTGTAAATTAGCCCATGAATGAGGCTAAATAAACAATCAAATGTATTTCCTTGTACAACTAAAGTAGTGCGTGCTGACTCATTGTTTTTATTCACCTTGGTTTCTCTGTAAACTGATAAATTGCTGTGACACCGACAACGGAACAGTTTTCATGTTCATTTGTCAAGCCAAATTACTTATCTTTGTAAGTTTATGGAACTTGTTGTGGCATATGTATTTTTGATAAAGAAGACTATGTGGTCTGTCTGTGGGCAGCCTGTGAGCTGCACATGTAAGTCAGAATCAGATTTCACTATGACACATTAAGAGTTTTGTTCTACACTGTCATATATTGCTGGTGTGGGAACCTATGTATAATACATCAGCCTTCTCTGGCAGCATAGACTGAGAGCAAAACCTGCAAAATAAATATTTAACCTGTTGTACGACAGTGTGCAATGCATCAAACTCTCACTGGTGCCTGGGGGATAATAAGTCTATGGAGAGGTATTGGTGCATGGTCAGTGTGAGGCGCAGTATTAGGGCTTTGGGGCTTTTGGGTTAGAGGCTATTTGTAGTATTGGGCTATGCTCTGTGTCCATCTCCCTCTGTAAACAAACAAGACATGCCAATGAAGCAGAGCCGATACTGTGTGCTGCTGGGCTCCATTTGCCTGCACTAACAAGGGCTTGGAGAGATCCTTCTGCAGTATTATTTGAACATATAGATACATGACTCCACCTCCACGGTTCAGTGTGGTTTTACAGAATGAAAGAACTTTTATCATAGTAACAATAGAGTCAGCTGATTAAGAGCAGTTTAGAGTCTCAGTGGCTGCAGAAATTACAAATAAAAGAGTCATCTGACAAATCGGTCATTTACACATTTAGCCGATTTACACATTGTGCAGAATGCAGCTACAATGACCCACAAAAAGTCGTGCCAGTTTAGCCAAAAAAAAACAACCCAAAAAACAAAAAAAAAACAAAAAAAAAACAAAAAAACAATCAATGTGTTTAATCTTCATAAATGTTTTGTAAACCAATCAGGCCAAAACTTAGCTCCTCTAAACACCAAACGGCACCCACCATTAGAGAAATGAGCTGTGAAATTAGCGCTAGATTAGTTATATCTGTATTTTCTTCTTTCTCCATTTTCCAAGTGACATTTGCGATCACTGTTAGGAATGCACTGCAATTATAGTTCCAAATTGGACATTGGACTCAGTGGTTGCTACTGAATCATATCTCAGTGGGATTCATTTTCACTTTGTGTTCTTTGTATTTCACAGTTGAAGGTGAGAGTTGAAAACCTGAACAATTTGTGAAACATAGTACTGTGTGTGGGTGTGACAAACCTGCACTCTTTAAACCGTTGGACTGCTCCTTCTGGCTCACGGGAATGTTCCTGGCCTTTTTACTACCACACAAGTCTATACAAAAAATGCATGACTGGAAACAATTGGATTTTAAATTGAGGTGACAAACATTAGCTGCTAAACTCTCATGCAGAGACTCATTTCACATTTATGTTATTATTTGAATATAAAAGTACAAGTGAACCTCAAATGTTAAGAATGCTACTTTGGCCTGCTCCATTTTTTTTAATCACATATTTTTTATAGTCTATAGCGTCGCATAATCTGATCCTGCCATAGCAAAGTGTCAAGACTGTAAAGTACGACAGTAGTGTGTTTATCCACTGATCCGAAGGTTGACGGTTCGAATTCCGCTCTCAATATAACCATCATTGCGATTCCAGCTCCCACAGATGAATGGTGTTGTTGTATCCTTGGGCAAGACACTTAACTCACCTCGCCCCCAGTATCTGCGTACAGTGGTGTATGAATGTGCGTGCGAATGGGTGAGTGGTTCCTTGATGTAAAGCGACTTGAGTGGAAAGGCGGAAAAGCGCTATATAAAAATGCGACCCTTTATAAAGTCTCTCAAAGTATTATCACTCCTGAAATGTGTATAAAATAAACCCAGCTGCATTTCAACTTTTTTTTTCAATATTTCACTATTTTGATGGATATACCAGATGTTTGTAATGTATATCATTTAAACTCATTTCTGTTTGGCATATAAAACACCAACCAATAAGACAGCAGGTCTGAATAAGCAGAAATTATATAATGTTGTCTACAATCAATAAAAACACAACTCATTTGATTTTAACAGCTTTAAAGAGTCGGCAGCAGAGTGTAAGTGTTACAAAGGAAAGTATTAGTGTCAGGAGCTGTATGAGACCAAGATGTATTTGTAGGTACAACCATGCTGATTTCTTCTCACCTCCAGAGCCAACACCTTCTCAACTCCATCTGCAGCCTTTCAACTCACCGCAAGTTGTGAATCGCACAAACACATTGCACTGAAGGTGGCACTGCAAATAATCACGCTACAGTGCACAAATGGATTACTGCACATTCATGTTGAGGCAAACTGAGTTCAAACTTCTATAGGTTTGATAGTACATTTTAGGTGTCAAATCAGGCAGAAATCTGAAAGCTAAATCATATGCAATGGCAAACAAGGACACACTCCGATTGTGGCATAGCATTACTGAAGGATGGTAGATGATGGATCGTCTGAGTGGAGTTTAATGGCACTTTGGAATGATGTTCACTGTCTTCTAATTTGCACTTTTCATTTTAAGATGTTGCTAACCACCTTGAAACTTGTGTTAGGATCTGTTTTATTATTTGCACCTCATCTTTGCTTTTGAAAAACTGCAGTAGTAACAAAAAGGGATCTGAAGTAATTTTGCACTTCTTATGTGGCACACACAGTATGGATGCATTGTTTTGAAGTTATATTCTCAGTGGTGGTGAGGTGTGTTGAAAAATGACAAATGTTGCTTCTGAGGTATACAAAAGAAAAGGAATATATTGTGTAGGATAAAAAAGGTATTTAAAAGCTGCAGTTCGAGCAGATTAAAAATATAAATAATCTTTCAAATTCTGTATAATGTGACATTTCTGCACTTTTTCTGTGGTATTTTAACCACAATCAGACAGTTTGCCCACATGTTTCTGATGGGATTTCCAGAACATAGTTTAAAGGTCATATATTACACAGAATTGACTTTTGTGAACTTTAAGACATGTTATAATCCTGCTACATTCTCAAAAATATACCTGGAGTTGTGATTTGTTTGAGTAACCCTTTATTATTAGTCTGTCTACATCTCCAAAGCTCAAAATGCTCCGTTCACCTTGTGATGTCTACATCTCCAAAGCTCAAAATGCTCCGTTGCACCTTGTGATGTCATGTCATGAAGAGGTAGTTTTCAAGTTAACAGCTACGTTTTACCTTTTGTTCAATTCCAGTCCTGAAATTATCCAAATGATTCTAGTGAAGGTGGATTGGAGTTTTAAAACACAGTGGAGCACTTTCTGTATTACCACATGACATCACAAATTGGAACAGAGTGTATTCCATTTGAGAGAAGAACTCAGCCTAAATATGCAGATGTGAATGAAACAAAACACATCTCCAGGTATGTTTGTGATGAGGAAACATTATAACACAGATCAGACAATAGCGTAATATGGGGCCTTTAAATATCTACCAAAAATACTGAGATATTTACATCGCTAAACGCTAATTTTTCTACAATTGTATTAACCCAAAAGATTAAACCAGGCATTTGATGAAGCATTACATCACACATTCACATTAACCAGACAATGCCAGTTTGCACCCACATACTGCACACAGCAGGAGATGCATATTTCAGTCAGTTTCAATTTTCACTGGACATTGTCTAGAGCTGATCCATCTGTCCACAATAGAACAGACTACATACAATTCGGACATGTCCATGCCAAAGACCAAACTTACAAATTGTTATCGTTTAAGTTTTAAATGATCCCTTATGTTTCAAAGCTTTATGTTCCATCATGACTTCTCTTGCTCGACCAGTCTGCCACTTCTTTCCTACGTCCCCCCACAGCGATCACACTGACCCAGCCACCCACCTGCTGCCGCAATATGAAAGACTATCTTAGATTGTGCTTAAGAATGGGTGGAGACATTGTTGTCCCATATATTCTTACTGGTATCTGCGTCTTAATTATTGGTATTGTGTCACACAGAAAATGCCATGAAAACCAATGGTCAAACAATTGTTGTCTTGCAAGTTTTCTCTGCTGCCAAATGACCCAACAGTTTTGGATGGCCACAGATGTTGTCCTGTCCCTGGTCAGTGAAAGGTCTCTATATATAAATGCCCCCTCCCATTCTGAAGAGTCTTAATGCCCCCTGCAGTGCTCATCCCGCAGCAGCAGTATTTGGGTTCTGGTGAGATGTGCTCATTTGTGGACATTAATTATTGCTGTTCAGTAACTGTATCCCAGAGCTGCCAGTGACTGTACTGTGGAAAGTCAAAAACAAATTATGGTGTGACAGCACGGTAATAGTGCGAACAAGTCAAGCATGAGAATTACTGGACAACAAATTAAGAGCGGATTAAAGGAAAGGAAGGTTTGCTCAAAGTTGCCAAGTGTGTGACTAAAGTTTGTTTTTTTTTTTGTTTTGTTGTGCTGTGATTGGCAAATTGCTCGTAAGATCCAATCAGTTGTAAAAATGCTCAAATGTAACAATTAAACATGTTTCATGTGTTTCAGCAAGGTCTAAAAATCAGGTTTGGACAAAAGCATTTGTCATTTGATCTATTGTTAACTTCAGCAGAAAATGTGTGAAATGAATACAAATTATTGTTTGTTTTGTGATGGATAGTTGTTATTATAGGTATTCTACATGAATGTGCTATTTACAAACGGGTACAGTACAGCTTTGGTTTGCCTTGATCTAAGTTGAGTCTGGAGGTTTACATTTTGAACTTAGATGTGAGCAGTGAGTTTCACAGCTGTTATAAGAAGAAGGGGCTGCTGTTTGGTCTCTTGATAAATGTATTGCAATACTGAATATATTTGATGTGAATATTATTTCTAGAGAACTTTAATTGCTAAATGTTCATCAGTAAATGATACTTCTTAAGAATATGGCTTTGTTGATATACCACACACCTTACTCACAGTGCTATGCTCACTAGTGCAGTGTACTCTCTATAGTGCTGCGTTTGTGTCGGGGCTGTTCTGTCACACTCAGTCCACTGTGGCATATTGAGCGTTGTCTCTCTCTCCATCTGGAACAGTGACTTCTGATTTCACTGGTGGCACCGCGGCGACAGGAGCCAGATGACAGGGGATGACTCAAAGCCCAATTGGTTGATTCCTCTGAAGCTGCCGCCTGAGCTGTGGGAACGTGGCTCTGGTTCCGTAGGCTCCATCTGTGGTCCTGGAGGAGGTCAGGCTGGAGCCCAGAGACGGTCTGCGCTTTGCCCGGACCCTTCCCCTCTGCCCTGGGGCTTCTGCTCCATGTGTTAGGACAACCACACTGTGGCCCCATGCCAGACACACAGCTCAAAATAACCCCCACATCCATCATGGAGCCTGCCAAGGGGAGCGAGCTGTGCTGCATAGGCACTTCTATTCATTTTGGGATTGTCTGGGGGTCACACACAGAGAGCGCTGACAACTTCACTAATGCAATTATATCAAAATTAAATCTGGATTCATTGTCTGTCCTGCCATTCACTTTAT